>CAMZMU010000056.1:4105809-4183366 GCA_947311845.1 Poa pratensis | reverse complement strand
TTCTTCGTCTTAATGCACCATCGATCACGCCGACTCCCTGGATTCGCTCCAGTCGGTAGGATCGTCGAGCGGTGAGACGAATAAGGGCAAACCTGGCGACCCCGGGAGTCGCCCACTACCAGGGAAAAACGCATCAGACATGTATCAACAATAAACATGACCGATAAGATCCTAATTCTATCACGAAATCGATATGTATAAACATAGGAATGAACAAAAGTAAACATAGTCGAAGGAAACACAAACAAACAGTAAACAATTTCGTAGAACTCTATAAAATAAATGGACATAACAAAACCAACATCGTGTAAGGTCCGTCTTAACGCACCGCATGGTCACGCCGAGGAGTCGGCATAACCAAAATATAATTCATTCCTGCCCTACCCTATTCCGTGGAGAGTAAACACTTTATGCACCTAATTCCTCTACTACTTCTTGTATATACGTAGATACGCATATATATTTTGACTTAACAAAAGGATAAACTAAACCCTAAAAAAATACCAAATCACTGATAAAGCCTCTACATACTTCGAGACAATAGAAACGAAGCAGCCGAAAAAAATCATTTATCTCCTAGAACCCCTGCTGCAACCTTGTCGACTCTAGGGAGCCGTCCTCAATGGAGGGTAAGACGACGACCACCAAGACAGCAGGACATGGTAATGTGAATATAGGAATGCGAATATATGAATGTCGCAATCCTTTCTTCAAAACAGGATACGTAGAAGAAAACGTGAGAAAAAACACGACAGATATCATCATGATAATTCACATGTAAGAAAAATAGCGAGAAATAGAGGAAGTACCATATTGAGCAAGAAAGAAAACCCAACGGGGCAAGCCGGCGACCACTGTCGCGTGTCGAAACGCGGACACCAGGGGTGCGGATCACCCGTATTTGTTCGGTAAAGGGGCACGAGGTACTCCGAGATCAGTTCCCGAGCTCGAATGCAATGACACGAGTTTTTACCCAGGTTCAGGCCGCGTCGCCGCGTAAAGCCCTACGTCCTGCTTGTCTGATTGGATCGATGAAGTGTGGTTGTACAATGGTGAATTCCTTGCTCCTTCTAGGCTCGTGAGCTCTATCGGTGATACCCGGGAAGGTCACCGAGGTACTCCCAGCAAGCCCCCGAGCGTAAACCCTAAGTCTAGGTGAGCTATGGTTGAAGACAATGGACCTTCCTCTTTTTTGCTGACCATGGCCCTCCTTTTATATGCCAAGGGGACACCACAAGTGGTCGTGTTGTTACCTCGCCACCGAGGTGCTACACGCGTCGTGCCATAGCACAGGTGGCCGTCACCGGCCGTTGGCGTGGCGCCGCAGGAACTAAGCTTGGGGATGCTTGATACGTCTGAAACGTATCTATAATTTTTGATGTTCCATGCTGTTATTATAACAAATGCTACATGTTTTATCTACACTTATATCATTTTTATGCATTTTCTGTGACTAACCTATTAACAAGATGCCAGAGTGCGAGTTCCTGTTTTCTGCTATTTTTTGTTTCGGAATATCTATTAAGAAAATATTCTCGGAATTGGACGAAACAAAAAGGGACGCTCATATTTCACCGACACGATCACGAAGTCCAAAGGGGAGACGGAGCCGAGCCATGAGGGCTCCTCGCCAGCGGTGGGCGTGGCCCACATGTCAGGCACACCGGGCCCTGGCGACGGCGCCTCGAGAACCTTCCGACGCCGCATCTTCGCCTATATATTCCCGATGCATCGTAAACCCTAAAATACCCGATCATATTCCACGAAAAGTTCCGCTACCGCCATCACCGTCAACCCTAGATCGGGAGGGTTCTTAAGCTCTTCCCGGCACCCTGCCGGAGGGGAGATCATCACCTGAGGGATCTACATCGCCATGCCTGCCTCCGGAGTGATGCGTGAGTAGTTCACCCTTGGACTACGAGTCCATAGGAGTAGCTAGATGGTTCTCTCTCCACCTTGTTCCTCCATGTTTACATCTTGTCAGCTGCCTAACATGATCAAGATCATCTTTATGTAATGCTACATGTTGTGTTTGCTGGGATCCGATGAATATTGATACTATGATCAAGTTGTTTATCTATCTATGTGTTTTTGATCTTGCATGCTCTCCGTTGCTAGTAGATGCTTTGGCCAAGTAGATGCTTATGACTCCAAGAGGGAGTATTTATGCTAGATAGTAGGTTCATGCCTCCAGAAATCTGGACAAGTGACAACAATGGTTAAGGTTGTGGATGTGCTGTTGCTACTAGGAGTAAAACAATGATGCAATGTCTACGGTCATTTGTGTTGTTTACATTACGCACTTTACTTAATGGAATAATCTGTTGTTTACAACTTAATACTAGAAGTGATGCGGATGCTGACCTGAAGGTAGATTATTTAGGCATAGATGCATGCTGGATAGCGGTCTATGTACTTTGTTGTAATGCCCAACTAAATCTCATAGTGAACATCTTGTCATATATTGCATTGTCATGCACTCTCTATTTGTCCATTGCCCAGCTGTAATTTGTTTACCTAGCATGTTAGTTATCTTTATTGGAGAGACACCACTAGTGAACTGTGGACCCCGGTCCAATTTTCCTCATACTGTTAAACACCTACTGTAATCATCTGTTCCTTGTTACTTCCTGCAATCTCTACTGTTTTCCACACCATACGTTTAATCCTTTGTTTTCAGCAAGACCGAGAGAGATTGACAACTCTCTATTTTGTTGGGGCAAAGTAGTTTGATTGTGTTGTGTGCAGGTTCCACGTTGTTGACTGACATTACGCCGTGCCAGCTCTCCAACAACCTTCTGAGGAGCCTCCGTGTCCTGCTGGTTCGATTAAACCTTGGTCATATTTCAAGGGAAAATTGTTGCTGTCCTACATCATACCTTCCTCTTGGGGTCTCCCAACGAACGTGTGTTTCACGATCAACAACCACTTTTCTGGCGCCGTTGCCGGGGACATTGGAGTTCTTCAGCAACTGGATTTAACAGTCTCCCCTTCAACAGCACCACTTTTCTGGCGCCGTTGCCGGGGATACTAAGATCTTCAGATAGGGGAGTCTCACACTTCCAGTCTTTTTACTTTGTTTTGTCTTGCTTGTTTTATTTTGTTTTGTTTTGCTTTCCGTTAAAAATCAAAAACACAAAAAAATTAAATTCCTGCACCTAGTTTATTTTGAGTTGCTCTGTTGCTTGATTTGGTTTTGCTAAAATGAGTAATCCTGAAAACACTAAATTGTGTGACTTCACTAGCACAAACAACAATGATCTCATATGTACACCTATTGCTCCTCCTGCTTCTACATCATTTTTATGAAATTAAACCTGCATGTTAAATCTGGTTATGAAAGAGCAATTTTCTGGTGTTAGTACTGATGATGCTGCAACTCACCTTAACAACTTTGTTGAACTTTGTGATATGCAAAAGTATAAAGAAGTAGAAGGTGATATTATTAAACTGAAATTGTTTCCTTTCTCCTTGACAGGAAGAGCTAAAGAATGGTTGTTATCTTTGACTAGAAATAGTATTGATTTTTGGACTAAGTGTAAAGATGCTTTCATTTGAAAATATTATCCTCCTGCTAAAATCATATCTTTGAGAAGTGGCATTATGAACTTTAAGCAATTTGATAATGAGCATGTTGCCCAAGCTTGGGAGAGAATGAAATCATTGGTTAAAAATTGTCCCACTCATGGACTGACTACTTGGATGATCATCCAAACCTTTTATGCAGGATTAAATTTTTCTTCAAGGAACCTTCTGGATTCGGCTGCTGGAGGGACATTTATGTCCATCACTTTGGGTGCTGCTACAAAACTTCTTGATGACATGATGATGAACTACTCTGAATGGCACACTGAAGGGCTCCAACAGGTAAGAAGGTAAACTCTGTTGAAGAAATCTCCTCCTTGAGTGATAAAGTTGATGCTATTATGTCTATGCTTTCGAATGGTCATGGTCCTGTTGATCCAAATAATATTCCTCTAGCTTCTTTGGTTGCTCATGATGAGAAAAATGTTGATGTGAACTTCATTAAAATAATAACTTCAACAACAATGCCTATAGGAGTAATTTTGGTAACAACAATTATAGGCCATATCCTTCTAATGGTATCAACTCTTATGGTAATTCTTATGGCAATTCCTACAACAACAATAGAAGTGTGTCCTCAATCTTGAAGTCATGCTTAAGGATTTTATTAGCACACAAACTACTTTTAATAAAACTGTTGAGGAAAAGCTAGGAAAAATTGATGTTCTTGCTGCTAAGGTTGATAGTCTTGTTCATGATGTTGAGCTGCTAAAAATAAAAGTTATGCCTAATGATGTTAAAGAGAGTAAAACACTCAATGCTATACAAGTTAGAATTGATAACAACATTAGGATGCTTGCTGAGTTACATGAAGATTGGAGAGAGAGAGAGGAAAGAGAAGCTGAAATTGCTAAACAAAGTAGTGCTGTTAGAGTTCGCACTATTTTTACTACTGAAACTAATGATACCTCAAGTGTTAGTAAGCCTCCCACTGTTAATGGTAAGATAATTGGTGTTGGAAATGTCTCCACTTCTACTACAAAAAGCTTTAAACTGCCTGATAGCACTAACATTGTTCCTGATAAAAGTGCTGAAATTTTTAGAGGTGTGGGAGATAATGGTTCCAATATTTTTGATGATAATTTTGATTTTGATAGCTGAATATAACTGAAGTCATTATGTTCTTGCAAAATCTAGCTAAGAGTCCTAAGGCTAGTGAAATAAATATGGCTTTTACTAAACATATCATCAAAGCTCTCATGCATGCTAGGGAAGAGAAATTAAAACTTGAAGCTTCTATTCCTAGGAAGTTAGATGATGGTTGTGAGCCCATATTAAGATGAAACTGAATGACTTTGAATGCAATGCCTTGTGTGATCTTGGTGCTAGTATCTCTGTTATGCCTAAAAAGCTTTATGATATTCTTGATCTTGCACCATTGGAAAAATGCTATTTGGATGTTCAATTTGCTGATTCTTTATGAAGAAACCTTTAGGGAGAGTTGATAATGTTTTTATTATGGTTAACAATAACCTTGTCCCTGTTGATTTTGTGGTTTTGGATATTGAATGCAATCCTTCTTGTCCTATTGTTTTGGGAAGGCCTTTTCTTAGAACTGTTGGTGCTGTTATTGATATGAAAGAGGGGAATATAAAATTTCAATTCTCACTCAAGAAAGGTATGGAACACTTCCCTAGAAAGAGGATGAAACACCCTTTTGATACTATTGTTAGGACAAATTATGGTTTTGATGTTTCTGGTCTTGATAATACTTGATGCATTTTTCATGTCTAGCTAAAAGGCATTAAAAAAAGCGCTTATGGGAGGCAACCCATTATTTTTACTTTCAGTTTTATTTTGTTTTTCTTGAGTCAAGGAGTCTTGTCTACTTCTGTAGCAACTCATTTGTATCTTTTATTTGCTTTTTTTTGTGCCAAGGAAAGTCACTTATGACAAGATGGTACCTATTTTGGAACTGCATAGAAACAGATTCCTGGACGTCACCGTTTATTCCGCTAGAAAATCAGAAAAATCATTTTGATCTGAAAGTTTTTGTGCGTGTTCCTGACGTAGTTACGCAATTTTCGTATGACTAGAGTTTTTTGATTTATGCGACGGAAGTGCCTCGAAAAAATATCTTTACGGACTGTTCTGGTTTTGATAGATTCTGTCTTTGTTTTGCATTCTCTCTTTTACAAGTGTTGAGTGAGTTTATTTTATGGTGGAAGAGCCTCACTTGAGTCTAGTAACAGTATATAATGTTTTAAAATATTTGCTTATGAATTGTGTCCTTGCAAGAACTTTGAAGTATTTGATTTGATGCACTAACCTGCTAATGAGAAAGATGTTTAAGTTTTGGTGTGAAGGAAGTTTTCAAGTGTTAAGAGAGGAGGATGATATTAAAGATCAAGAAGAGTGAAGAGCTTAAGCTTGGGGAGGCTCCCATGGATCTCCCCAGCATATTTTAAGAAGACTCAAACATCTAGCTTGGGGATGCCCAAGGCATCCCTTTCTTCATCAACAAACTATCAGGTTATCTCTAGTGAGACTATATTTTTATTGCTTCACATCTTAGGTACTTTCCTTGGAGCGTCAGTGTGTTTTTGTTTTCAGTTTGTTTTGTTTTGTTTGCTGTTCTATACTTGTTGGATCCTAGCATTCTTGTTTTGGAGAGAGACACGCTCCACTTTTTCATTAGAATACTCTTGTGCTTCACTTATACTTTTTGAGTATTCCTGTCTAGCTACTGCTATTACTTCTAGCTCTCAGTTTTCATGTATCTCTTGTTAGAGCTATTAGTTTCTTTTGAAGAAAGTACTCTCTTGCTTCACTTATATCTGTTTGGAGAGTTGTCAAATAAGTTGATTGGTGTTTGGTTGGACCAGAAAATGCTGCATGTGGTAGTGGTATAAAATGCTTACATGAATCTTATAGATCTTTGTCTTGAGTAATTTTATGCTTGTCAATTGTTTTGAGTTACCAAGTAAGTAATGTTTAAACTTGTGCATCATGTAAGTAATGGCAATTAGTGAAGAACTACTGTAAAGCTTGCTGTTATAATGAGTTTCTTTGCATCATTGGTAGTTCGAAGGAGTCTAGATAATTTTTAAGTGAAAACTTTGGGTTAACAAGGAAGACAATGTAAAGTCTTATGGTTTGTCAGCCATGTGTTTTATGTACATTCTTGGTATACCGGTTGATAGTGGTGTTTGCTTAAAAATAACCTTCCTAGACTAAACTCTGTACTAAGCGGGAATGCTGCTTGTGCATCCAAAACCCTTGTGCCAAATCCATGCCATCTGTGTCCACCATAACTACCTATTATGTGGTGTTCTCACCATGCCAAGTAAATTTTCTCATGTGCTACCTTTTAACTACTCAAAACTGTTACATTCCCTTTTTGTGTCACTACTTGTAAGCTCATAAGGATGAGGGTAGTCGGTCTTTATTTCCTTGTTAATCAGACTTTACACACCTGGACTAGTGGCATATACATCCGCTTATCCAATAATTTTGCAAAAAGAGCTGGCAACGGGGTGCCCAGTCCCAATTAATTACAACTTTAACCAATAATTCTCTTCACATCTTTTTGCCCCTAAGAAATCAGTCAAGCAATGTTCACAAGTGTGTAAACAAAAGAGAAGAGGGATGATCTGCCCGCTGGCATAAATAATGTCCTTCATGGGTGCTGCTCTAGTAAAGTCTGGTTAACTTGTGACTTAAAGTATTGCCTACTTGCTGATTTGTTGACTACCTGCATACACCTCTCAAAACAATATTTTATGCTCTCTATATGCCTTCGGGAACTACAAAGCTCTAGCACATGATTTAATCTCTGCTTCCCTCTGCGAAGAAGGGCCTTTCTTTTACTTTATTGTTGAGTCAGTTTTCCTACTTCTTTCTGTCTACTTAAGCAAACACCAGTGTCAACCTCAGTATAACAGTTTTTACATAAGAGATGTGTTTGATTGATCATATTCTTTGCCTTGACATTATCTGTGTGATAAATATGTTGAAGTTGAAGCAAATGCTGAAGCTAAAATCTTCCTCTGTGTTGACTCAAACACTTTCATTTAGAACTTGTTACTTCATGAACTAACTCTTATGCAAGATTATTATAGCTCCAATGTCTCCAAGGTACTATTCATGAAAGTTTGCATTTGTGTGATTCATTTTGTTTACTCCTTGTTTGCTTGTTAGCAAACTATAACCATTGGCTTGGATCACTTCATTCAGATAATGTGCATTACATTATTATTTGATCAAGATTGTGTTGGTAGCATGTCACTTCAAAAATTATGTTGTTTTATCGTTTACCTACTCGAGGACGAGTAGGAACTAAGCTTGGGGATGCTTGATACGTCTCAAATGTATCTATAATTTTTGATGTTCCATGCTGTTATTATAACAAATGCTACATGTTTTATCTACACTTTATATCATTTTTATGCATTTTCTGGGACTAACTTATTAACAAGATGCCAGAGTGCCAGTTCCTGTTTTCTGTTGTTTTTCGTTTCAGAATATCTATTAAGGAAACTAGATTTAGGGGTGCGCCTTGGCGCACGACCCCCGAGCCGTGTTCTCACGACACGCCATACACGATGTTAATAACCAGCGGGTAGAAATAATTAAATCCATATATAAGATCGTGGAACAAATTGAACAGACGACACACACAAAACAATTTTGTGCGGACAACGACATGCAAATATATAGAAAAAACCTACAGGCACAAACAGTGTAGCAAACCGTCATCTTCTCCTACAAAATACGTAACTAATCTTCACACACGGGTGAGCACACTTAAATATCTCTTATGTGCAGATTACGCTCTTGCAAATCGTCAGCTTAAATCCTGTAGTAGTCAGCTTGAAGCCGACAGCGACGCGTATGCAAGCACCAACGAAGACGCCTCCTACCAATCAACTAGATCAAGTGGCTATGTTTAAACCGCTGACCCAACCGCATGGTAGCAAGATTCACTCTTCTGACCGATAAGATAATGTACAGATCCTCGCGATGAAGGAAGCAATATCATCACGAAACGACAGCCTCTCACAGGCCGAATACAGAGACCATAGCATTAAACAAAGCGCCAGCCGGCTCGCCAAACACTTGAGACAGGCAATTCATTGCTATACACACAGACGCTTGTAGGAGTACACACGTTACGTCAGACGGCTCAGTAGTAATAGCACTTCCATCCCTATCCCCTCCGGCTTCATCTTCCTCACACCAGCACACGAATCAAAAGACAAAACCTAAATATCGATATCAAAGCCAGCGTCTGCCACCAGATACCAAGCTGAGATGGATTAACAGAAATATAACCTCACCGACCCAAAACCCTTTAAAACGACTAAACCATAAACCCTAGGAGCTCAGCAAACACAGTAAGCATTAAAAGGATAACCCAAAAAAGAGTAATCCGAGGAAAAAAGAAAAACATAGGCGCGACCCGATTTAACACCGTCGAGTCGGACGATGAAACGTGGGAAGAAACAGCGGATTGCAATCGAACCGTCGAGGTAGGAAATCTATGGTAAAAACTAAACCGTCGCACGTCATAGATTTACCGTGGGGAGTCAACTCCTCGGTTTCCACGTACTCCGTATAAGGTAGAGATGAGACCTAGTGGCCGTAGGGCGTGCATGCTAGTGGGGAGTGATGACGTGGGGATGAGTTAATTCCTTGGCTTCGCCGCAACCGTCACCTATCTTCTCTGATTAAATAGAGGGGCGACCACACGCATCGTCCCCCCTGACCGCCTGCCTGGCCAACTTCATCTCTAATACATCGATCGCTACCTGCTCCTACTTCCTCAACAATGGCTGCACGGGAGACGCCCTCTGCTTTCAAGTGATTTCTTACTTCCTTCTCTTCTTTCACTTCTTTAAACCCGTTATAAGCTATTTCCTTTGGATTAACTTACTAATGTTCATCGATCTGATGTAACTACTTATGTACAGGAACGATGAATCGGAGCCGATGTCAGAGACTAAGATGATCGCCTCACTCAAAATGAGGAACCTCGAGCTTACTGATGAGTTAGTTGCGGCCCTCAAGCTCGTCAGCAGGAACCTCGACCAGACAATTGAGGCCAGAGAGCTGCTGTTCAAGACGCAGAACACACAATGAAACAGGATGAAGAATTGAAGAAGATGATGACCAACAATATTGATCTATCGAAGAAGGTTTTGGACCTCGAGACGAAACTCGGGACCGAGCGCAATAAAGTATGCTCCTGCAAAATGAAGTTCTGACCCACGAACAGGAAAGCCTCGACAGGCAAATCGAAAAGGCCAAACGCAATTTAGCTTCTTAGATCATGGAGAGGCAAATTTCATGTTTGTGAACTTTCTGGTTTAGTTTATGAAATGCTATCCATTTGCGTTTTTTTACCATCTTGATGATTTTAATATGAACATTTTGTTGATTGTACGAAGTGCGAAACTGGCTGTGATGAATATTTGTCTTACTATATTGTTGTTTACCTCTATTGCCTATTTTATTTCTCAATTAGCTAACTATTAGCCCGACAACATGGAATAAACATTTTGCTAACTACCTACAATAATCCATAGAGTTCAGGTCATCGCTATCATACATGTACTCGTCATCGAGGCATCTCTCGATGTAACCACCAGGTGGTGAGAGAGGTGGATTTGGAAAGTAACCTGAGAACGGCGCAGTCTCAGCTAAATCAGAGTCCATGTCACATGGATATTTGCCAATATGTTGCAGGACATCTGTTGCCACAAAGGTAAGAAGATTAACATGTTCCGTACCAGTCTGTATTTCTGCAAGCATGCAGTTCACACGCTTCTCTTCGTCAGATTCACCGATCGTATATCCTTCTTGAGCAATGTTATGAATCTTGTTGTTTGCAGTGGAAACATCCTCTATGAAATCATCCCACTGCTTAGTCATACGTTCTATATGCTGATCTTTCTCCTTGATGAGCCTTGAATTCTCCCTGTTATTCTTAATAATTTGGTCCATGTGATCCACTTTAATCATCTTTTCTGCCTCCAGCTGATCATAGTTGTAGTCTTTAAGAATCTTCTTTTCATTCTTTGCCATGTATTTGATAGCCTATTTCGCTGCATTGTTGTTTGCTTCTTCCAGGGTATCCATAGGAGAGCCTAGCACTGAGATCATACCATGGACGAATCCAACACAGCGAGTTGCCGGATAGAACGTGACCAACGAAACCAGCTTTGTTTCTCCAGATATTTTCGTGTTGTATGTTGGGCTTGGCAAACCTAACTTCGTCATCATCTCCTCAAGGAGGACAGTGCTGGGAATCTCGACAGTTTCCATACCGAACCTACCATAGAAACAAAAGTAGAATCAGTTCTCAATGGCACTTGAGCAAACCAATGAGTAACTAAGAGATAAAAAGAACTCTGTGGGAGTAGGAGTGAAGTCCTGGCGGAAAATACACATGGATTGACATAGTAAAATATACAATGGCAAGCCAGCATGAGTTGATATAGGAAGAAGGGTGAAGGCAAAAAAATAGCCTCTAAAACTTTACAATAACAGAAGATAGAAAAGGGTGTCAAGTCATACAAAGGATCCAAACATTAATCAGTTTAGATTGGGTATGATTGTTACGAAATAGTTAAGCCAACTATAAACGCTTAGTAGGATATATCAGAAGCAATGCAACAGTAAGACAATGAAGCTATATTCGAAGGATCAAAATAATAGTTATAGGGATCATAATGTACACATATCTTGCAGCATCTTGCCACCGCATTTGATGAATGACGTCTAGCGGACGGGTGGAGTCGGACGGGTGGAGTCGGATGGTGGAGTCGGACGGGTGGAGTCGGACGCGGGGAGTCAGACGCGTGGAGTCGGGGCCAAATATTTCAAGTTAGGGGAGTGTCGTTTTGTGCATTAAGATGACACCCTGGAGTGGAGCAGCACCAGCAGCTGTTGGCGGACACCGTTGCCCACGCCAATGAGGAGATAGACGACGGCCAAGGAACGCACCGAGTACCCGAGAGGACGAGAAAATCAGGACGAAGTGTTCCTACAATCCTACTTGTTGTGTATAACAAAATTGTCGTGAGTGAAAATATCAGTATTTTGTATGTCGTTTTAGGTATGCAGTCATGTTTCGATTTGTGTTGTAATGGTTAATCCGTACATTCGTCCGACTCCCCGGGAGTCGGCTGACTCCAGGGAGCCAACGGGGTCAGATGTGACAGAACCCACCGCTCTTATAGGTGTAAAAAAAATCCAACGTGACGTCAGCCGCCATAAACATTGGCCTACGCAGTGCATAAATAGAAACAACTCGTAGTCGAGCATCCTCACCGACCTCGCACCGCTCATTTTCTACTCAGTTCTCGCTACCATCAATACCTATACTACCATGACCTCGAAGGCAAACACAGGACGAATCCAAAAATCCAGGCAAAGACGACAAAGTCAACGAAGAAAACTACGGTACCTCGACGGTTTTTCAAACCGTGGCATAGCTAGGCACCCAAAATCTCCATCCAGCGACGAACGGGCTCATGAAGAAACGTGTGACAAGATCCGTCAAAGCTGGACTACAATTCCCGGTCGCCCGCGTTGGGTGATACCTTAAGGAGGGTCGATATTCGAAACGCGTCGGCAGAGGTGCTCCTGTGTACCTCGCCGCCGTCCTCGAGTACCTTTCGTTAGAAGTACTGGAGCTCGCCGGGAACATCGCGAGAGAAAAAAAAGGGTACGCATAACTCCAAGGGACCTAATGATAGACATCATGACTGACAAGGAACTCACCAAGTTGTTAACCGGAGTCACCATCGCACAAGGCGGAGTCGTACCGTACATCCACTCGGCGCTCCTCCCGAAGAAGAAACCAAAGAAGACTGTCGACTCACCCAAGAAGACCATTCCTCCCGAAGAAGACCACGGAGAAGAATGCCGAGTCGAGCCGAATTTACCCGTGTAATAACCGTCTGTATTTTCCTCAATGATTTCCATGTAATGGTTTGATCTGTAATGGAAACATAGAAACCATGGTATGTTTATCGAATCATGCCAGCTCAGCTTCCATTACACAAGTGATCAATGGTACCAATTCGTCTACACTTTATTAATTGTAATAGACTGTGAACAAGATTGGAAGTGTACTAAGCAAGTGTTCATTTTTTATAAAAGGGGCTGCGTATCCACGGGTCTGAATCAAAGTAATGCACAGAAGCCACCACAGCTACAATTCAAGAATCACTTAATGATTGTTGCCCTGTAGTTGGTATAGCCGTACATGAATTGGATTGTGGATAGACTATTGTTGGTAGCCGTACATTAAATCCTTTCGAAACCTGCCATTTCTTCACCCGTACTCGACTCCCGGGGAGTCGGCTAGTCGACTCCCGGGAGTCGGACGGCAGTACCGACAAAAACTGACAATACAGACAAAAAACACATGGGTCGATTAAATGCGACCAGCTGTCAGCAACAGCAAAAACACTAATAAATGTCACAACGATGGTAGACAATCCGAACCATACATTCTATTGAACAGTCATATACATGTCTACAGAATAGAAAAAACAACATCCGACTGAAGGCGGTCTGACCCAAAAAAAACATACAAAAACCAAAACAGTAGATCGACTCCAGGGAGCCGGCGACACTGGGTAGTGAGTGCGCATTGTCGTTTGGCTTTCATGTGCGCTCCGAAACTCTCTAATGACGACATGGTTCGTCTGATTCGTACAATCAATAAAATGTTCACATTGAAATCATAAACATCGTCAAAATCCAAATACGGATAACATTTCATAAGCCGACATGATAGTTGTAAAAAATAAGTCAGAGTGATGGAATTGCGTTATTAACACAACACGTGTAGAGAAAAAATAGAGACACCTTCCTAATGATTCCCTTTGGATTAAAGGAAGGACACATCTAAAAATTCCATGGGTTACACTATTAATGAGGCCACTGTACGAAGCAAATAGACTATATTAAAATGGAAGAAGGAAAACTATATTAGGAAAGGTAAGAATAAAAATAACGCACCGATACATGACACGCAAGAACGAACCAAATAACTTATGACACAAACACAAACATCTCGTGATGACCCCCTGTACGCATTAAATGCACTGGAATCGGCAGTATAGCCGTAGATGAATTGGAGTGTGGATACACTATTGTTAGTTTTGTCGGTACTGGACGACTCCCGGGAGTCGGCTTCCTTTCGAAGTCTGCCATTCCTTCAGCCGTACTCGACTCAAGCCGGAATCGAGTACGGCTGAAGCAATGGCAGGCTTCGAAAGGAAGCCAACTCCCGGGGAGTCGGACGAGCTGACCTTGTCCATTAAAGAGAAAATAAAAAACACTCGCGCCTGATATGCACATGTACAGATAGTTAATGTGGGTAAAGTACGGGAACCTCGAGTCAACGCGGACATCCTTCCTCTCCGCATTAATGGCAGCAGCTTCCATGCACGTACTCCTCGTCCGATACTATTCGTAAGCTGGCTCATCTTTTTTTGACATTCGGTCAGCAGAAAAACAAAATAATCGAGTGGAACCTGTTCTTGATGACAACTCCAATCTGGACCCAGGGAGAGTTTAGGAGTGAAGATTCCACGGTGAAGTATCAAGCGGCAGACCAGGTAAGAGGACGAAACACATCCACGATAAAGACTGCAGAACCCGCATCTAAAGAACGACCAACGCGTGCATCAGTCGCCGGCTTACTCACAGGATACAACATAACAGGACCAAACATAAAACTACCCCGTCCAGCATGACGGCTCGAGTGGAAACGGCAACGTGGAGTCATACACGTGTGGTAGGCTACGTTCGATACATAGGCGAGTTAGTGTTATCGTTGTATTAGTTTTCTACTATCCTAATCTATCTATTAACATTCCATATTCTTATCGTGAAACTATGTGTGCTTCAAAAGGAAACCGACTCCCCGGGAGTCGACCAGTACTGACAAAAACTCGATACTGGTTCCTCGCTCGTCACTGCCTATCTAAATCGTGGACCAAAAATATCATATTTATCACTATAATCAACATATATTCCATTCAAAGCACAATCATATCGAATCACCCTCAAAAGTTACCGGACATAAGAAAACATTTTCATCAAGACCGATACCTGTTGTTCCTTGTTCATTAACTGGTCGTATATCATGTTGTTCCTTTCAACTACTTCACCCTCACCGGACTTTATCTCTTTCTGTCATGGGGCTCCGTCGAGTCGGCATAAAAAATGATTTGTCTACCGTGAACTGTTGCTCCTAGGACATTTAATTTCCTTGCAAAGAGCAAGAAAGTAGGAAAGGGGGTGGATAGACAACCGTGGAATTTTGTCGTTACTGATCGACTCCCGGAGAGTCGTCGGACGCGTGGAGTCGGATGAAGACATTGTCCATCAAAGAGAAAATAAAAAACACATAATGATGTATTTTCATGTCATGTTTCCTATGTATCTTTGACCTAAACTATCGAAAATGTCACGTGCCGCACAATTGCTTTCTGGCCGATCCTGCCGACTTCCTGGAGTCGGCCTCCGTGGAACACAGGAACCACGAAACACCTCGCGACGTCCCATAGGGGATGTCTTAGCCAGCCGACTCCCTGGACTCGACTTCGAAAATGAGACTACGGCCAGGGAAGACGATGATTCGTCTCTAGGAACACGATGCTGAGTCGGCTTCCTTTCGAAGCCTACCATTTCTTTACTTGTACCTGATTCCGGGGAATCGGTTGGTCGACTCCCGGGAGTCAGACGGCAATACCGACAAAAACAGATGGTTGGTCGAAGGAAAAAAACAAAGAAGAAACAATTTGACAAGACAAATCAAAATCAAAACTCACCGAAATCACACCGACAATAAAAGCTTATATTACAATTCATGGAGAAAATAACGTGACTGCCTTTGATTACAACAATGAATTGAGGAGATCAATGGTAACTTTCCCCTGCAATAGATTTTGATATACACGATGAGCACCGCAGAAACCTGCTGCGTCAACTCTTTGAGAAACCATTACAATGTGATTATATCTCTGCACAAGTTACTATAAACTAAGAAACATAGTGTTCGGCTTTACAACCAGCCTTGAGTTTCATAGGTGCAGCAACAGATCCGCCGGCTCGAGAAGCAATATTCTTTTTTGTCTCTGGATTTGGAAGGACGGAAAATCATTCCTCTGGAGCAGTAGTGCTGCTTTTGCCAGAGGAGAACGGAGAATTATTCGCATCTCATCTGTCCCTAGACAACAGGACTGCAAATGACGGTTTATAACCATCCTGCATCATGGGCTTCTTGAGTCGAGTATGGCTGAAGGCATGGCAGACTTCGAAAGGAAGCCGACTCCCGGGAGTCGGCCAGTACCGAAGACCTTGCCAAGAGGAACGATTATAGTGAGTGGACGTACTTGTACAGTGTCACGAAAATAACATTATCCATGTAGATCTTAACCTAGAATCATATGCAAAACAACCGTTAGATACATCACATGAGAATAATGATTTGAGAATTAAGATACCAACGCTTTTCCTCACGAGCGAACCGGGAAAGTCGGATCAACTAACCTACTTTAATTTTAGAACGTACAGGAAAAAAACCGTGCTTGTCAAGTCCGAGAGTCGGCAGGACTGACCTGCAACATTAGACACAGCCCGATACAGCACAAATACCAACAAAACGATTCTCCAATAGACACACTAAGCCGAATTTTATTTCCATCAACAAACTAAAAGCACGCGAGACTATAAACCTTGGAGCCGGACGGGTGACCTTCTCGTACCAAATTAGGTCTTGATATTTGACCAATGGCTGATTGATACCCGATGACGTAGTTACCTGCGTCAAACGAATATGGGTTAGGTTGAGACTCCAAGTGCAGAGTGTATAGTATAGGAAAGACTGTTTTTCCCACGAGGGTAAATTGTTCTGTGCCCTCAAAACCTACAAAACAAAGTAGTGAAAGATTTATCTCCTTATCCTTAGTGAAAGATTTATCTTCTTATCGTTCTCTTGAAAACCTACAAAACAAAGTAAATTGTTCTGTGCCCTCAACCTCACCAAGTGGTTCTCAAGCACAAGGTGTGAGTATGATATGAAAAAGATAATTGAATGCAAAACATTAAATAAATATGCAATGATGATAAATAAATATGCAAGGATGATGGAAACAATAGATGATATTTTTGGGTTTTGTATTGTGAATGCAAGATGTAAAAGTGTTTTTGTATTTTCGGATTTTAAATGGCAGAAAATATAAAATGCTTAAAAGTTGTTGGAAAGGTGTTTCTTATGATTAAAAATGGACCGGGGTTCATGGTTTCACAAATGCACTCTCTCTTTAATAAAGTGGTAGATAATGGAACACTAGAATTGACATATAGATTGCAACAAAAAGGTTTCATGACAAGTTACTAATTATATGGGCATCACGTCCTAACATAGAGATCTTTTGTTATTAATCTCTCTTATACTCCACCAAGATGGGAATTAAATCTCATCTTAGTATTAAGATAAATCAGAGCATAGCAATAAGTTCTATGACATGAAGTTAAAATAAGAACATGCTAGATCTAGTCATGGAGTAGTGGCAATGGTCACACCCACATCTCCGGTAGCAAGGTATTTTTCTTTATCCCTAGTGAGGCAACAAAGTAAGGTAAAACCCAAGTGGATCGCGGAACAACTGTCACATTCACCGCACTAGCCACCCCGTTACTCCATCTAATGCACACGTTCCCCCTCACACGCTCTCATACACAAGTTTGATCAGAACAAGTAAACAAGAACGGGGTACATAATATGCATCTACTTTCATAACTGAAACAAAACTATTGCAATCTCAAACATATATTAACTCATAAAAAGATCCACCACAAAGGTATTACATAGATGACCGTAATCATGTTCAGCAGCTCATACGGTACTAATTAGTGAAGCTCAAAGAGGAGAGATACATAAGTTACTTCCACAAACCCATAGTCCAGGGGTGGACTACCCCTCTTCATCATGGAGACGGTGGAGAAGTCGTTGGAGGAGATGGAGACCACGCCGGCAGCGCCCGCCGGAGTTTTCCCCCTCCAATCTGCAACTCCAGGTCTCTGTTTCGTGGTTTCTGTGTTTCGCGGCGCTCCTTCCGAAAGCGTCGGGGCTATTTTTATAGTCGTTTTTAGGTCAAGACGGAGCTCGGGAGAAGATCGACGGCAACGGAGCTCGAGGCCCAAGTTGGTGGGTCCCACGCGGCCAAGGAATCTGGCCACGTGGGCCCACCTCTTTCGGCCCTCGGGTCTCCGTTTGTTCGCTTCCTTCGCTCCTACGCTTCGTTCCTTCCAAAAACTGATCCCGTAAATATTAGGTCATTTGGACGTCGTTTGGGTCCCTGAAACATAAAATATAGAAAATAGGGTTTTCTGCCAGTGCAGGGTTAATTCCAGAAAAATAGGGAAAATGAATATTCCCAAAATCAATATAAAACAATGATATAACCCTTATATGATGCAAATATGATTGAAATATAAGTAATATAATGCAAAGTTCATGTATGCATTTTACATGCATCAACATCCCCAAGCTTAACCTATACTCGTCCTCGAGTATGAAGGTGATAAAACTAACATGGACTTTGCTTTTTAATACTATAATGGATATCAAAGATGATTACTATTGCTACATAGAGTCAAATGATTCATTCTTCAAAGGAATAGCAATATACAAGATAGATTATGAAGTGATATCAAATATTCAATGTAAGGATGTTCAATGATAATTCACAAAGTGTAACATAGAAGAAAGTACTATGGACCAAATGTATGCATAATGAAAAGTAAAAACATCCTATAATGGTCATAGAGTATTCTTATGAAATCTGAATATAAAAGGTGGACACTTTGGAAAGATATATAAATAAGTAGAGGTAAAACATGAATAAGTTTCATCTAACTTCCAAATGCTTCTACTTAAGTTAATGTTTGCAATGTGGTATTCATTGGTGTGGAGCTCTCATTACCCCTATCATAGCATCTTGAATGGTTAAAGTTTAAAGTGAAAGCAAATATGAGTAGTGTGCTTGACAAAGTATGGGTTGAATGCCTCATGCCCCGTGAATACGAGTACCTACACCATGGTGTTACTCAACTCGGGCCACAAAGCAAGTTCAAGTTAAGTCATTGTAAGTAATATAATAGCGTCATCAAGAGCGTCAACTGGGGTACCTCTTGCCTCAGGACATGGAACAAGCCCATGTCAAAATGACAAGACAAACAACAATGAACAATCTCACACTTTTTATTTACTATTGGTATAGCTTTTTATTATGACGTGCATCACTGAGGTTCACTATGGTGCGCTGTAAATTTCCACCATGAATGATGCATGGCTTAGATTAGCGGCCCAGGCGTCTCTCTAGCCATTTATACAAACTCTTAAACTTACTAAGTTTCCACATTTATTTGGCACCATGATAAGCATCCATAAACAAAAGTACATGATATCAACTAAATATATAAGAGCACGTTGAAAGCTTGCCATGTGACAGCACATATGAGCTAACTCCCAACCAAGACTCTTGTCAAGCTCACAACTTCATAATTTTAATCACAATGGTTCATGTTTATTAAGTGCAATAAAAGTAAATTGTGCATCAAGTTCGTGAGAGCTTTTAACCAACTTTTCCCATAACAATCAATAACATAAGCATTTTAATTCAGAAGTATAGATAATACAATATAACATGATAAACATACTCGGAATAGCATAAAGCTAATAGGTAGATATGGTGGACTCACTGGAAAAACTTTGGTTGAAGGTGTTGGAAAACAAGTTTTTACTTGTTGGAATTTTTGGGCTAGCAAGAGGGAGAAAGTTGACCATCTAAATGCATGCATAAGTGTCCATAGAACTAACCAATCCATGTTAAACAAAGTAAAGTAACATTCAGCATAAAACATGAATAAAAGATAGCTCTTGATAAAACACTTGCAAATTAATACTCATTAAAAGCACATGAATCATGCAACTATATGTATCTTTTTGAATCAACTCAAACATCCCTTTCCCAATCTTTTTAATAGCATCCAACTTAATTCAACCCAAATTTCCAGTAGCTCTCTCATAATAAATGATAGTGGTGGTCTCAAGACAAACAAAAAAACAAACCGAAATAAAAAGCAAATAAAAGACGCTCCAAGTTTATGCGATAAAGTGCATTGATCGAAAAACAGAAGTTAGACGTGTGCAAACCGAGAGTGTGTTGGTCCAGTGGGGTTGTCTTCACATCCCCAAGCTTATGGTCTTCACCATCCTTGGATAGCTCTTGGTGCATCTCCTCTAATCCTGTGAAAAAACTTCAAAACACCGTTTCTCCCATTTCTTTTCTGTGGGGTGACATTAGTAGTGATAGACAAATGAATTGCTTGCTGCATAAAATCCTTAAAAAAAATTCATATGAATGTCCAGAAAGTGTATAATGTTGTATGCCTACTTATAAACTCAATTGGATCAAAAAGATTCAAGTTAAAAGTTCAAAGAATGCATCAAACAAAATGGGACAGAATCTGTCCAGAAAAACAGCAGCAGCAAAACGCATTTTTCTACCCTACTTAAATATGTCAAAAAATCTAAAACATTCAGCTACAGAGGATGAAAAGTTGCAACTACAGTTCAATTCTCAGCTCATTCGGAGTTACAGAATAAAAAAAAAATCATACCGTGCACAGATTCGTGCAGGATAAAATCTCCGAATGCAAAGAGCAACTTTTTCAAGCCAAAATAGGTAAAACTTGGCACTTTATTAAAAATTCCAGAAACAAAACTAAAAACTAAATCTCTTGTTACAGCAAGAGGACACAAGGAAAATCAAAATAAAAACAACCGGGTTGCCTCCCGTAAAGCGCTTTCTTTATAGCCATGTAGCTAGGCTTCTTACTTGATGTTTATTGTGGACGAAGCTCATGAGGGAGCTTGAACTTTGATGTGTCCCTCTTCCTTGGGAAGTGTTACATGCACTTCTTGTGTAGAAACTGAAACTTCACATTCCCTTCTTTTGAATCAATGATAGCACCTGTGGTATGGTGGCTCTAAGTTGACGAGGGAATATCTCCCCGGCAATAGTGCCAGAAACAATGCTTCTACGTCACACGTCAGTTGGGAACCCCAAGAGGAAGGTATGATGAGTGCAGCAGCAAGTTTTCCCTCAGTATGAAACCAACGTTTAATCGAACCAGTAGGAGGATGAGGTTTGCTTCGAAGGTGTTGGTGAAGGAGTGTAGTGCGGCGCAACACCAGGGATTCCGGTGCCAACGTGGAACCTGCACAACACAACCAAATTACTTTGCCCCAACTTAACAGTGAGGTTGTCAATCTCACCGGCATGCTGAAAACAAAGGGTTAAACGTATCGAATGGAAAATGATGTTTGTTTGCATAAAACAGTAGAGAACAATGATTGTAGTAGATTGTATTTCAGATGTAAAAGAATGGACCGGGGTCCACAGTTCACTAGTGGTGTCTCTCCAATAAGATAACTAACATGCTGGGTAAACAAATTACAGCTGGGCAATTGACAATTGATAAGTGCATATAACATGCATGTGTGAGCTGTGGTGTCTACTATGAGATTCATTTGGGCATTACGACAAAGTACATAGACCGCTATCCAGCATGCATCTATGCCTAAATAGTCCACTTTCCGGTTAACATCCGTACCCCTTCCAGTATTAAGTTGCAAGCAACAGACAATTGCATTAAGTAATGTGCGTAATGTAAACAATACATTCATCCTTGAATAAAGCATTGCTGTTTTACCCCTAGTGGCAACAACACATCTATTTATTCCCCGAGACGCGCCTGCCTGTGGTTTGGGCCCGGGAAACCAGTGGAAGTGATGTGTTGTTGCCACTAGGGGTAAAACAGCAATGCTTTATTCAAGGATGAATGTATTGTTTACATTACGCACTTTACTTAATGCAATAATCTGTTGTTTGCAACTTAATACTGGAAGTGATGCGGATGCTGACCTGAAAGTGGATTATTTAGGCATAGATGCATGCTGGATAGCGGTCTATGTACTTTGTTGTAATGCCCAACTAAATCTCATAGTGAAAATCTTGTCATATATTCCATTGTCATGCACTCTCTATTTGTCAATTGCCCAGCTGTAATTTGTTTACTCAGCATGTTAGTTATCTTTATTGGAGAGACACCACTAGTGAACTGTGGACCCCGGTCCAATTTTCCTCATACTGTTAAACACCTACATCAATCATCTGTTCCTTGTTACTTCCTGCAATCTCTACTGTTTTCCATACCATATGTTTAATCCTTTGTTTTCAGCAAGACCGGAGAGATTGACAACCTCTTTGTTTCGTTGGGGCAAAGTAGTTTGATTGTGTTGTGTGCAGGTTCCACGTTGGTGACTGACATTGCGCCGGGCCAGCTCTCCAACAACCTTCTGAGGAGCCTCCGTGTCCTGCTGGTTCGATTAAACCTTGGTTATATTTCAAGGGAAAACTGTTGTTGTCCTACATCATACCTTCCTCTTGGGGTCTCCCAACGAACGTGTGTTTCACGGTCAACAGATCACGCCATCGCCGCCCCGCGGCTCGATCATGGCGCCGAAGCCCGTTCTCTTCCGCTCCGCTCCCGTGACAATCGAGGCCCCGGGTGCCTCACTTATCCTCAGCTGGCTCAGCTTAGGGGAGATGGCGGCGGGATGGTCTGGCTGGGGAAAACTTCTTGTGAGAAGACGGATCCCTGCCGAGTGAGGCTCGCCCGAGTTTGGACGCAAGGAGATCTTGGCCATGGCGATGATCAACTCGTCCGGGTCTCCCTTGGCGGGGGCCTCGGCAAAGGCGACCGTGCTCCACCCTCGCAACGAGACAGCGACCTCCCCACCATTCCGTTGGGAGTGGATCAGGAGTGGCCGCGGCACCCCCGTGATAGGCAGCTCGCCCGCGACGGCCAAGGCCATCCCGAGGCTCCCGGTGGTCCCTCATCCCCTGGGGTGAGTGCCAGCCAGTCCCGTGCCAGACTCCCCCACAGGGGCTCCCCGGGCGGTAGGCCAGCCCTCGGGCCAGAACGAGAGTTCTTGTCCCACGGCTTCCGAGTCTTCGTGGCGTCGCGGTCCACGAAGTGCCCCATGGGCTCGCCCACGGGGCGCCGGGGCCATGCTCGGGGCGCGCGGACGTATCTTATTATCCCTCCCTTCCGGCCGTACGGAGGAGGGGGGCCGGGTGCGAGCCCCCGGGCCCCCTTCATCCGTGCGCCGGCCTGGGCATTCTCGGAGCCGGTGCCCTGTCCTTCCACAGGCGAAGCAGCCCCCGGCTGTGAGCCGGGTTTCGCACGCCGCTCGTCGTTTCTCCCGCGCAACGGCGAGACTGCGAACGGAGTTACAATCCCGCACGTCGTGGGAGTAAACTCCGTGTACTGGGCACCATGTCTCCGCCGCCGCCTGCGGGCCCGCGCTTTCGGCAGCAGGACTCGGTGGAGTCCCCTCTTTCGAGGGTTCTTTGGTGGCGGGGTCGCCGCTACGTCAGCGGAGGCTTCCGCCGCGAACTCCGGAGCCCGCCGCCCTTCCTCCATCTTGGCGCACTTGTCGGCCTAGGCATACAGCTCCTCCATGCTCCCGATGTCACGACTGCCAAGCTTCTCCAGCATGCGAACGTCCTACACACCTCGGCGATAGACCTGAATGGCAGGGGCGTTTGGCATGCCTGGGCAGAAGCTCAAAGCGTGGCGAAACCGACGAAGTGCAGGCCCCCATTGAGATGAGGCATAGCTGCCCTGGGCAAGGTTGCCCGTGCTGCCATGAAGTCTTGGCGTTGGGTCTGCTCCCAACGGTGTCCAGCGCAAGGGGTCTCGATGACAAAGCACGCGCGCCCCCTACCTGGTGTGCCAGATGTCGCGTGTCGAAACGCGGACACCAGGGGTGCGGATCACCCCGTATTTGTTCGGTAAAGGGGCGCGAGGTACTCCAAGATCAGTTCCCGAGCTCGAATGCAATGACACGACTTTTTACCCAGGTTCAGGCTGCGTCGCCGCGTAAAGCCCTACGTCCTGCTTGTCTGATTGGATTGATGAAGTGTGGTTGTACAATGGTGATGACCTTCCTCTCCTTGCGCTCGTGAGCTCAATCGGTGATACCCCGGGAAGGTCCCCGAGATACTCCCAGCAAGCCCCCGAGCGTAAACCCTAAGTCTAGGTGAGCTAGGGTTGAAGACAATGGACCTCCCTCTTTTTTGCTGACCATGGCCCTCCTTTTATATGCCAAGGGGACACCACAAGTGGTCGTGTTGTTGCCTCACCACCGAGGTGCTACAAGCGTCGTGCCATAGCACAGGTGGCCATCACCGGCCGTTGGCGTGGCGCCGTCCAAGCCGCGTTGTCCTCCATGCCGCGAGCTTCGCCAGGTCTTGACGTGATTGTATGTTAAGTCTTGTCCATGGCCCGTGCATCGCGCCGAGCCCTGCGCCTGCAGGGATGAGACGGCGCGTCGGGTCTTGTCGATGTAGTGTCAGCGCCCGGCAGTGATTGTGTGCGGTCTTGTCTGGTGATGTCAGCTTCGCTTCTTTCCCCATTAAGCCTCCATTCCCGGGGGAGACAGTGCAGGAATCTTGCGCCACGTCGATGGTCCCCAATTTCTCGGGGCTGGCTCCGAGGTTGGTTCGTCAAGAGGCGCGACCCCCGGCCTGCTGCTTGCGGGGGCATTGCCTGCGGAGGCGCCTCCAGCGCCAGTCCAGCTGTTGTGTCCTCCCGAGGTCTTGGCCTGCCACGCGCGGGCTTCCCGGGGTACCCCCGTCCCCGGAACACCGACAACCACCAAGCCAGCGGAACATGAACCCAGAATGAACAAATAAACATTAACCGCCCGCTACTCAAACGATCACCAGTAAGATACGACCTGCAGAAGAACAAACATAAAAGAACTAAAAGAGAGAAGCTATGTAAAATTAGAAAAAATACATAAAAAGAAGAAAACAGGAAAGAAGAACCCAAGTAATAAAGTAACCGAAACAAAATCAGTTCGCTAAAAAGGCGCAAAGAACTAAATCCCAACGGAGAGTAGGCAACACCTACCGACCAGGACAACTCACCACAGACAACAACCTGCAGGAAGAAGAGGCAAAAGATATCACAAAACAATTTTGAAAAACACAAAAGGAACCGAACAGCAAAAATATAAAACGAAAATAGCAAAAAACTATCTGCAACACACAAAATAACCCGTCTGGAAACAACAAACAAAAATGGCGTGGAAACACGAACACAAACAGAAACAAAACTCATAGGGGAACCAACAAATCAATCATACCATTAGATTACCCACATAAACAACACCGTCCATCCACGCTCAAACAACATCCGGCGCCAACGAAGAGCAAGTAAGACACGGCAGATCCGGCACCGCAACCCAAACCAATAAACCGACGATTTGCGGAAAAACAAAACAACAAACACACAAGAGTCGTAAGAAACCCAGAAAACAAAGAAGAACGGACCGGAAAAACAACAGATACCAAGAAACACGAATCGACAACACGGTCAGACACATTAAAAAATATCGAAAACCGAGACTAAAACAATTAACCCACAATCACAAACAACAGGTCAACCCACACAGAATCAGCGGCATGGAAACCCAACGATCAGAGCAACATCCTGGCAAACCGATGCTGCAAGCCCAAGCGTAAAAAATACAGACACTGCCAAAAGAAGAAAGTACCATTACAGCAAAGACCGACGGGAAGCCGGCAGCGCACACCAACCAGGATAACTCAGCACACGAACAGGAACAAAAGGCCAAAAAGTGAAGAAAAACCACTCGCGTCTGAGATAATCCCGAATAAACGACCTGGAAGAATAAAGTCATAAGAAGATCCACACAAAAGCCAAACAGCAAAACCAGATCTACCAATAAAAATACCCACAAACAACAAACAGATAAACACGGAAATATGAAAACACAAACCGGACAACCAAAGATCACAACATACCATTAGATTAACCACATAAACAAACATCCAGCGGGGAGATGACAACGCCCAGCAACCAAAATAACTGACCACAGAAATGACACTAACACAAAGCCAAAAGGGGAAAAAATACCCACGACTGAGATATTCCCTAGTAAGAAAAGGACATGCAAAAAACCAAAACAAAAAGGTCATAAATCTAAAATAAAAAAGACGAACAAAAACAAACAGCAAAAATGTAAAACGAAAATAGCAAGAAACCGATCTGCAAAAACGACCAACAAACAGCCATGGAAATACGAAAACACGAACCGGGCAAACAACGAATAAAACATACCATCAAATTAGGTACATAAAAACACGATTGATCCATCTGTGAACAACAGCCAGCGCCGACGAAAAGGAATCAAGACCAAGTAGATCCTGCACCGCAACCCGAAGAAGAAAACCAGCAACCTGACTTCAACAAACAGGAAACAGATATGAAAAACCCACAAAAAAACAGCATAAGCAACAAACAACCAACGAACAGGAACCCAGCACACGGTCAACAGCATGAACAAAGAAGGACCAACAAACAGAGAGCAAGACACGCTAAGAAACCCAACCTGATCTCAACCAGAAGAAACGTGACTGGAATAACAGCTAACGGATTCCATGGAAACACGGCGGAGCTCGCTGAAAGCACGACGGAGCAAGAACAGAAAGGAAGAAGAAAAGGGGGGAAATGAGAGCTGCAGTAACCATCCGATACAAAAAACCCTATATACCCCGTTCACTGTACACCATATTTATGTCGGTAACAACTTCGAACCACTTGCAACGCCGCCACCGTGCCGCACAAACGGGCCTTCTGACTCCCAGCTATGCAACGTACCCGCCAACCAATGAAGGCATGCCAGCTCGGACGGAGAAATCGGGCCCGATTTCTCCCTGACACGCCGAACAGTGCAACGCACGCGAAATACCCAGCGTGCCCCGACATACTGTAGAAAATACGCAGCGAGCACCCATGCACGGGAGAGAACGGCGACGCGCACACGCAGGGCAACCGATGAGAGACGTGCAGTGCGAATCCGCCCTGACCCGTCCGCCACACCGATTAAACGCGCAGCGTGAGGCTGACTGGCGGGCCCTCGGGCTACAGTTGCGATCCACGTAGTATGTCTGCGAGAGTGGGTGCAATAAGGTTGGTACGGAAGCGACTTTGAAAATCCCTATTCATCCGCATCTCAGGAGCCGGCAGCGATCGGACGGAGCGGAGGCACCCTGCAGGGAGGATCGGACGGCCAGGAAGACCAAATCGCTGAGAAGCCTCTAAGGGGTCTCACCATTCATATCTTTAGATTAGCGAGTCCTACAAAATTCCAATGCTCATCCAAGAAAGAAAAGGTCCGAAGCTTCTATTTGTTAGGGCTGGTCTGAAAGCTTGGATAATTAAGATGTGTACCACGGAATACAAAATATATACAAAGAACTGTTCATGCTACATGGGAACTCTGAATATCCTGGGTCTTCAGGTTAGCCTTGAAAAAATGTCCTTTGGGTAGTTCAGTGGAAAGTGGCTAATGCAGAAGTGAATTGGTGCATCAAGATGAACATGCATGTTCCGTCAAACGAGAAGGAAAACCAGGTAGTACATATCTGAATTTATGGACGATGTAGTTCAAAAAAATGCCAAGTAAATGCTACTTGTGGAGTTGGGTTGTAGTTTAATTACAGTACTGAATAAGACCTCATCCTTTTTTTTTGTCGTGCTCCACACAATTATACAGTACAGAAACATATTTTTACTAAATATCAGTCGTGTGTGTGGATTGGGTACCGATTACTAAATGTGGGGCAGATGCATTATGTAAACATTGCAAATGAAATAAAGATGCTAGTCAAGATTCAGTAACAAAAGTAGGTAGTGGTAGATCCAAGTATACCGACGATACCATAGAATCACATTGGTTTGAGCTAATTCAGAACGATGTATATCTTCTGAACTCACCGCAGTCCAGCGTGCATATCTTCGGCAGCAGGTTTCATACCTTCAGGAGCAGGTTTCATATCTTCGGCAGCGTGCATATCAGGTAGCGAACCACATGATTAATCAAAAAAAAAAATGATCGGGAGCATCAGTAGATAGCTAGCTGGAAACCAGATCGAGAGCTCGCCAGACACCGGAGTTAGCTGCAAACCAGATCGGTCATGGTAAGGGGCGTGGCTGCGAGGAAGCGGTACGGCGGCGTCGGCTTCGCGCTTTGCTGCGGCTGCAAGGACCTAAAGGCCGTTGCGGATTTGCGGTGGCGGGTGGCCGCCTCGTCGCCGCGCTCCGGCACGGAGGCGTCTTCTCCACGTCCGGCGGTTCGGCCTCCACCCAGTTAAGCTCACTCCGGTCGACCTCGACCTCCTCCTCTACTTCCAAGCACGGAATCGTCGTCGTGGTGAGCGCTTGGTCCTTCTGGACCATCTCCCCATCCTCCCCGTGCTCTGTTTCTTCAGATCGCCGTGCCCCCTGTCCTCCCCGGCAATTCCGGCGACCATCGGTCTACCAGCGCCTTCCGTTCGCGATGCCCTCGTGCGAATCCGCCCGGTTCCATCCCTGCGTGCATGCTCCTCTGCTCGAGCGAGCTCGACAGAGCTGGGCGCGCCCGCCGTCGCGGCGTCACCCGCTGACGTCCGTCGTCCGGCATGGAGCTCGTGGAGCCCGGTCGTGTCGAAGGAGCACAGATGGATAGAGCAGGGAAAAACAAAAATAACGTTTCGTACGGGATGTGTTGAGGTGCTCAACACCGACCGAACAATATGATTCGTTGATAAAAAATTGAACGCGTACGATTTAATGTATCCGGCATATGTTTGCTATTTTAATAGTACTAGTAGGCCTGCACGTGCAACGCACGACATACCTCAAATTAACATAATAAACACAAAAATATAATATATCTGGTTAAAAAATATTGCTATTCAACCTCGATAGAGTCGAAGCTATGGTATACCTTTTCTTCGCCCGGAAACCTGGAGATGATCTTGTCATTTAGGTCGTCCACATATTCGTAATGGAGTTTAGTTAATATACAAAACTGAACTGATCTAGGAATACTACAATATAGAGGACACGGTAATCTTTTTATCCTAAGCACACTATCCTGTGTCAGGTACACTCTTCATCCTTAGATGCAATGCATTATTTAATTGACTTCTCAGTCCCCACCGCTAGGTGCTAGCCAAAAGATGAATGAAATATGTGAGGGCCATGCTATTCTGCTGCCTGGGGCTCCGTCCACATTACTCAAATCATCATGGTTGCTCCCACCATTGTTTGCATGCAAAAAATACATCTTCTAGTCAAATAAGCTCGCATATGGGAGTAAACATGGAGATCTCATGCATAAATTCTACCATCTAATCAATGAAACAAACAATCAAACATGCATGTAATACGCCCATAATTCAGAAATAAACAGCTACATATATAGACCCGTGAATCCATAGTGAGAAAGATTACCGAAGAGATGATGTCATGGTTAACCAAATCAATGGCATGGACGATGTCAAACAAAGTTGTTGCTGAGTTTCTCTAGAGAGCATAAGTACGTACTGCCGAGAAATTAAGGGACATAATTCCTCGACTCAGGCACACTGGTACTGCAGGTGGAGCGAGGCAGGGAAGGCGGTTGGCGCGCGGGTGTTTGTGCTTTTGGGCGAGTAGTGATGCGAAGAACTGGACGACAACGACGTTGTGGACACGCGTGAGGGCCTGAGGCGAACAGTCACGTCGTGCGGAATCGGGATCCAGGGCTTCGGGGCAGACGATGCCGTCTCTGCCGGTAGGCGTTGCCTACCGCTTGGCCCTGACGCTGCTCGCTGCCTGCGGCCTGCCGATTGCCGCAATCCTCTATCGCGCCTTGTCGCTGCCCTCTGCGCTCGAAGAAGCTCCATGGGGCCCGCCGTCGTCGTTGTTCTTGGGATCCAGCGACGGAAGGTAGACAGTGCACGGTGGGTGGCGATGGGGCGGCGCTGCGGAGTTGTCCTATGAGTGAACGGCGAGAGTCTTCACCTCGGTGGTGTTCGAAGACCAAGGAAGGACAGAGAGCAGGGATTTTCGTCGGCGCCGGTGGCGGACCAACGAAGAGGAGAGGAGAAAACGCTTGTTCTGCGCTAGAGAAAGGAGAATAGAAATAGACTCGTACCGGTTCGCTACACCAATTGTGTTGAGGTGCTCAACACCGACAGGAGAATCTGAGTCGTTGGCCAGAGATCGGACACAATAGGTTTAAGGTATCCGGCATATGTTTGCTCTTTTCTCTACTATTCCCTCCGTCCAAAAATAAGTGTCTTAGATTTATCAAAAAGTGGATGTATCTAGACATTAAACATGTATAGATACATCCACTTTTATGCAAACTTGAGACACTTATTTTTGGACAGAGCGAGTATATAATCTCTACTATATAATATAGCTAAAGGTGGTGATGATGGTACGTCGCAAGGATTAAAATAAAACGTGTTGGACTCGGTTTAAAACTCCTGATCAGCCAACGATGTTTGCTATTAAAAAGGAACACGATCGCCTGACCAGACCCCAACTCCCCCGTATCAGCGTTCACAATCATCTAGGCATAGGTTTATGTCAGATTGATCGATCCACCCTGCACCTTGGAGAGCGAAATCGTGCGAACACAAAGGCCGCTGCACCTTGGACTGCACCTTGGAGAGCTCCTCACCGCATCCGTCGATGAGGACCACATGAGCGGCATCCTCTTCAACCCGGACACCATGAAGGAAGTACCTCGGGTTGAGCTGCCGATCGGGCCTGGCGGCCGCGTCGGGGGCAGGCGGGACGTGGTGGAAGACGAGGAGGTCGTTGAGGCAGGGCCGCACGCGGCGGGCGGAGCCGAGCGGGGGCCGGGAACGCGACGGCGACACGACAGAGCGGGCAGGAGACGTGCGCGCGGAACCAGACGTCGATGCAGTCGGCGTTGAAGGCGTGCGACGAGCCCGTCGCCGTAGGCGAACTCCAGGAGGCACAACGCTCAGTCGCGGGCGCCGGCACTCGCGCGTGCCGCCGAGAGGAATTGCACCGAGGGCAGAGACTTGATGGCCGTCCAGGCCGTACGGCGATAAGGTGTGGTAGATGTTGTCGTAGGTGGTGAAGGACGGGAAGGAGTCGTTTGCCGGCGAGGAGCCGCCGCCCGCGAGCGTGATGAGCAGCAGACGCTGCCGCCGCCGCCACCCACGCCACAGCCACGATTGACCGGAGGTGCTGAACCTGCACATGCAGATTAGGGGAAGTGCCCGGTGTGCTCTCCCTGTTTTGCATTTTTTCATCTCGATTTGCTCTGGCCAGTTGCAATAAGGGCAAACATGGTTCTCACTTCCGAGGTCGATACCATGGAGACTGAAGTGGTGCTGAAAGCTATTCTGCGGCTGTTGTTCCATGTTCATGGCCACGTTGGTTCCACGGGGTGCACAGACCAGTCGATTGGTAAATCTGCAGACTTACACCGAAGCAACTGGAGAGAGAGATGCGTTCTCATTATTTTAGATGAAGTTCTTGTGGAAGCAATTGGCATTGTACAAAGCCCTATTTCATCGGCGGACACAAAACAATGATATCGATCGTTAACTAAGAAAATGAGCTATATGTATTGCATTGCAAGTCGACTATATGTGCACATTATTTGTGTCCCGCCGTCAATCCAAGAAAAAAATAAAGTTGTGTGCTTTATACATCTTTCTTCCTCTTCTAATCACTAATCGTGATTTCAAATCATTGTAGTCACTCATTTCATTAAACATTATTTTATTATTTCGCAGCAACGCGCGGGCATGATGCTAGTCTCTACTATATAATATGGCCTGAGGAGGTGTTGGTACGTTTTTTGAAGTTCCGATTTTGCCCCTAAAGTTGGTACAAATTACCCACCATGCCAACGATAAGTGAAAATCCCAAACCGTTAGAACCACATCGCATCCTTCTTGGTACTCACGCACTCCGCCGCCGCCGCGGCCCCGCACCGCGAATCCAGCCGCCCGCATCCTTTTCCCCTGCTCCTCATGCCACCTCCCCCGCACCGCGAATCCGGCGGCCGCCCCTGCCACCCACGCCCCCGGCCTTCTTCTCAGGAGCTCTCAAATCCATTGCTTCGTCGAGTGATTCCCAGAGCTCTTCCCCGCAAGATCGCCGGCTTGGATCGAGCGGGCCTCGATTGCCTCCACCAACTCCACCATGATTGCCTCGACGTCGACCCCGACGAATTCGTAAGTTTCCCTCACCCCTCCTCTACCTTCCTCCGCCCATGTCTAATCACGGGGATCCCAGTCCAACGGAGCGAAGCGCATACATTGGTCGCCCACTCGCCCCTCATGCGCTGATCAAATACCCGGAAATCACGTCCCCACAGATTTCGATGGTGGTCAAGCCGGATGTGAAAAGGGAACGGGAGGTCAAGGCGGTCTGGGACGGATGACGGCTTTGCCGCAGCTCGGGCTGAGCAGACAGCCCGCCACCACCGCAGCTAGGGTGGCTGTCAAATCCGCAGGCAAAAGAGGTGCCGGGCTGTCAGATCATCTGTTGTCTGATTTGCGTTTTCGTTTATCTTATGTCTGCTCATTCTTTGGTGAAGGGATACAATTAGGCGATGCTCAAGAAGTGATGGCACGGTTTTGAATCATTGTCCGTGTTGCTACTGCACTGTTGCCGCTACTGGGTTTCAGAGGGCACCACGGGAGATGTTGTGTGTGCTAACTAGATGGGTCGTTTTAGCAAATGCATAGCACTGCGTTATACTCTTCTGGACAATGGATTTTCATTGAAGATTTCCATAGTTTATTTCTTATCTGAAGAGTGAATTGAAGTATGAGGTATGTTGCTCCAATTTAATTAGAAGTAAGTCACTGTAATTATTAATTTAGTACTGAGGTATGTTACTCTGCATGTAATCTCGATCTTGATATTTTGGCTCATAAAGTTCAGATTGTTATTCTGAGAAGAGGTGTACTAAACTGAAGACTGAATATATGCAGATAATTACGGAGCCGTCACCATCATATACTATTTATGATGCAATCTTATGCGTGTCTAATTTGGATTATAACTGGGATTACTGAGTTTGTACTTGTTATTTTCTATCAGTATTTTTTTTACATCATGGTTCTTCTATCTTTGCCTGAAAAAAATTCTGCATGGAATTCAGATATTTATAGCAACTCATCTTGATAAGTAAAACATATGCTAATTGTATAAAGGATTCTCATCTGAGCAAACAATCCTGAGTAAATATAAAACCTAAATGTATAAACAAACTGCTGGGATAATGTCGCAAGCTCCAAACAATCACAAAACAGTGGCTAGAGATATTATTACAGTTGTTCTGGAATGAAATTAAACTCTTCTATTGAAATGCTCCAAACATCCTGGTATTAGTTCATGAATGACTCCTATGTCAACTGTTACACAGGGTGAGTCACACCTACTATTTTATCTTGATTACAGGAATATTCCCTATGTGCTTGTCGAGATATGTAGTGTTGTTTCTCAGCATTTCTCAATATCCTATAGTGGAAACTATTTCCCTAGACATAAATGTTTTTATGCAGTGCTATTTCTATCGCTACATATTATCATGTGTCTCAATTTTGGTAGAACTGCTTTTGCAAGTATGTGATTCTTTGTGGGAGAATGAATTTGCATTTGTTGTGACATAAATTTAAAAATGGGTGGTGATTTATGGAAACTTCCTTTCAAGAAGGATGTAGAAAAACAACCGGAGATTGTACTAACTTTCCACTGCTTTTTCCTTTAGGCTGATTTACCCGCTGGATGTTACTCGGTGTTACACTAGAATTTGTCAATAATCAAGCTCTATATTGTCAAGCCTTTCCCACTGATGCCAAGATGACAGTTGGGTGTAGTGGTGCACAAATCCAAGAGAAGCCGATACAAGAAGTGGTGCTGATGAGTGATTAGGCTGAGATGGAAGTTCTCAAGTTGAGGAGTAATATTTGAAATACTCACGTTCAAAGAAGTTTTGAGTTGATGTGGTATATTTTTGGTTAGTGTTTGTTCTATTTTTTACAAATTTGTAGTCTGAAAATTCTTCTCAAGTTTGTCAATATATGATGCAAAATCTGCTCAATGAGATTGAAGTGTGTGATATGTTTTTCAAAACTTCTTGTATTTCTTTTTGGTTTCATGATTCGAGCGAACTATTCATATATTCAGTTCTGTTCTGTTCTGTTAAAGTTTATGTCCCGTAGCAACGCACGGGCATTCAACTATCTTTACTATAATACGAGTAGTGTTTCTTCCTTCGTCCGTTTGGTGGTGGTACGTCAAAAAAACCAACAAACTCATGCCTCTCCTCGCTAAATAAACCGGTTCGTCGATTGATAAGAAAAACCGGACGTAGGAGGTTCTGCATCCTGGTGATCGATTAGGAATCGTGTCCGAGGATATCACGGCAGCTGCTTCGGTTATATCAAGGAGAGAGGAGACGGCGAACCATAGCGCACCACCGCACCAGGGTACACCCAGATCGATCGGCGGGTGATGCCAGCGCGTCGTGTAGCGAAGGAGCAGGCTGCCTAACAAGGGCGCCAAAATTGTCGATCACGAATCCTAGATTCCTAGGACGGGCGACGACCTCAACCTGAACATCATGATCTCCGGCCGGTGACGCACGAGTAGAACAGAATCAGGAGCATGACGATCGATTCCAACGAGGAAGGCTGCGGAGATGGAAAACAGAGAAATTGTCTTCAGACTTCAGTTTTAACTGGTACTTGTGCACTGTTATTTCAGGTGCGAGCCAATGGAAAATTTCTCTTCTAATATTGATTTATTCCTCTCTTCCTTGTGGTGATTACTGGAGGGAGGTCGTGTGAGGCCATGCTGGCCGGTCTTGGAATTCTTCAGACCGCCGCCGACTCCTTCTAGCACGCACCCCTGTGACATATCATGGGCCATCTCCGCGCCGGAACTGATGGGAGGGATGCTTAACATATTTCTTAGACGATTCTCCAAAAAAAACTTAGACAAAAAATCCTTAAGAAAGGAACCCGAGTGGACAAAACACATTATTTGTTGTTCTTTGGGATACGAAAATGTGGCAAGAAGTAAGACTACCAGAGAGGGGAACATTAAGCTTAACACTCTTTGTACAAGAAAAAGAGCAGATACAGATGCACAATTAACTTAGCTCTATTGACACTTATATTCAGTGGCGGACCTGGCCGTCCCTAAGCCTGGGCACTTGCCCAGCCTAATTTGATGACAACCTTGATCAAAAGCAGTGTTATTAGTCTCTAAATTTACAGTTTGCCCGGGCTATGAATTATTCTTGGGTCCGCCACTGCTTATATTCATAAAATAAGATAAGTGTAATGATTAATAGTCACGTATCTTGTTTCGATCCGTTGCAACGCACGTAATCGCAAAAAAAAACTGGATCGAGACACGATCGGTTAAATTTGTCTTTCTCCCGTGTTTCCTCCGTCGCGTGTGTCTTCAACTCCCACGTTCTCACTCTTTCCAAAAAAAAATTCCCACGATCTCACAATCCAATACGACTGGAAGTGTCCTGATGCCATGCGGCTAATTCTTTTTTCGTTTTAAAGCCCTCAACGCTAGCTTCGATCCAGGGGAGGAGAAGAATCTGCTGCTTAGTTTTAGAGAGCTGCGTATCGTCGGCGGGGGCATGCGCTGCAGCAACATGGCCATCGGCAAACCAGCACCTCGCCGCTCTCCTAGACGGCGGGCCGATTGCGGAGAGCTGGCTGGCCACCGGCGCTTGGGGAAAAGCGGAGAGCCTCGGCTCGGTGAGGACAGAAGGGCGCACCGTGTCGCTCCGTGGTTGATTGCGTCCACGATCGGCCCAATCAATATCAGCCCAGCAATCAAATTAGCCCAGCCAAGCATGCTTCGCACATCGCCTCTCTCGCCTTCTCTCTGTCTTAGGAACTCTGGTCTCCTACGATACGAACTCTGCTCGACCACGAAATCTGCTTGATCACCCGTCATGCTGTCCAACACGGAATCCTTGACCCGTTCAGGAAGAAGAAGGGATCTACAAAAAGGATTGAATTCCCTCGACAGAAGCCACAACCCACCCCAACATCCAAAACTCCCAATTCATCAAACCGAAGGCAATTACGCTAAAAAAAAACCCGAAAGCAATAAAAAGGACGCAAGACCCCCGACTGACAAGGACGATGAGGACACGGATCAAGGGATCGAGCGTTTCAACTTCAGCGCCGGCAGCTGCATCGCGTACACGGGGGAGGACTGGCTGGGATCAAGACTGTTTCGCGGGGCAAGTTCTTATCCTGTGGTGCAGCGCCTCGGCAACGCTCATGGCCATGATTGATCATGCATGTGTAGGTCAGCTCTTCTTGGACTCAAGCTTAAACGTGTGATGTAAGATCTAATCAAGTTCATCTTTTTAATTGATGACAGATTTATGCAGTATGGAAAACACTAATGCAGACGAGGAATTTGGGACCCAATCTCCAATCATAGATGTTAAGGAGCAAAGAAGGAAAAATGATAGAGATAGGTATGCACGGATGACCAACGAAGAAAAACAAGAAAAATTGAAAAGGCGGCAAAGCAAAACAATTAAGGATTTAACCCAGTTGCACAAAAAATGCACACGGCGGAGAAAGAAATATGCAGATTTAAAGCCTGAACAAAAGACAAAAAAATGCGTGCGAGAAAAGCAGAAATATGAAAATATGCAGCCAGAACAAATAAAAAGCTAGAATAGAGCAAATTATAGCTAATCGTGAGTTTAGACGCAACACACCATGCAAAGAATCAATTGCGATGATGAACCCTGCATATGTCGGATCAGAAGAGGAAGTTTGTAGAAAAAAGACTAGAATAGAGCAAATTAGAGCTAATCGTGAGTTTAGACGCAACACACCATGCAAAGAATAAATTGCAATGGTGAACCCTGCATATGTCGAATCAAAAGAGGAAGTTAGTAGATGTAGATCTTCGATGTATACCAAGAGATAATATGCGATCGATTTCAACCAATAGTTGTTTGTTATTCACTCCGGCCGTAGCAACGCACGGGTGCTCTTTTTATTTGATGTGTCAAATCATGTACATATGCTTGCTCTGTATTTTCTATTTCCAATTTCTAGAAATTGCAAGTGTACATATTTTGAGTTGGAGATGAACGTATTTAGATTATGCATGTTGTAGTCTTGCAAGTTAGACACATAGAGCTATATTTTTGCCATTCGTTGGATGATTTTCTGGTACAAGAAATGATATTCATATGACAATTATAGCATATCCCCGTTGCAACGCACGGGCAATTTGCTAGTCTTTACTATAATATTGCTAGGTGCCGTGATGGTACGTACGTGGTGGTACGTCCTCTGTATTCCAGGGAAAAATCCTATCGTGTGCTAGGAATCCTAATCCAACTCGACTAGACTAAGGAGTCCTAATGTGAAAAATCCTATCGTGTGCTAGGAATCCTAATCCAACTCGACTAGACTAAGGAGTCCTAATGAGACTGAGCTTCAAACAGTTCCGGCAATAAACATGCCCTGTGCTACGACAACTGCCTTTATGCTAGCCAGCTTGACCAGGTACGTATTCTTCAAGATTCAACTTTATTTGATGCGTGATCGCTTGCCACACCAAGCCAGACTTCAAGGCCAACATGACCAAGGCCAAGGACACCGGCAAGCTGGTACGCGCACGCGATTCCCGATCCCATCTCCTCTCTTTTTTTCCCGTTAATTTCTAGAGATTTGAGGGCGGCTAGGTTATTCCAGATTCATCGTGCCACCAACGCGATGCTATAGAAATTTTACATGAATTTGTGTCGCCTGTGCGGGCAGAGTAGGCCAGAGAAGGGGTATCGTTTTGGGCGTTTAGGGCTGATGATTTTAATTCACATATCTGCTCATGACCTCGCTAATTAAGCAGTACGAACAATCCGACTTCACTCGATCCGCCGCCAGCTTGAGATTATGACGAGCGGGGTACGGTCTACATATATTGGTCCCATGGTGTTTTAAATTGTTATAGGGCTTAATTATCTATTTCACCCTGGGGTTACCATTTTCATGCAGATGTCAGAGGCAAAACTATATGCAGATAACTACAACGGCGTACCAGCTCACGCATACTCAACAATTTCAGTAAATAGTACGATCACGTCATCTCATCTAGCAAATCCTGATGAAACTGTCAACGGTACCCTCCTACACCAGTGCATTCTAAACATCGCATGATCTGAATATAGTTACGTTAATATAGACAAAATAGATTCATGAACTGTTATAACATGTATTGGTGCTATAATAATATAGTTTTTTTCAAAGGTGAAAAACTTGAACTTGCTTGCTCCCTTCCAATGCGTGAGGGCACACCAAACAAATGTGAACTCATTTTGACAACCTCGATTGATCATGAAGATGATGTAATTGCAAACATGAGAAAATGCAGAAATCAAGCAAGATGGGAACGTGACAGAGCACGACGAAATAGCTTAACAGCCAAAAAAAGGGAGGACATGAATGCCCAAAGAAGAGTAGCCAGGCAAAAGAAAACAATAGATGAGAGAAATGCTCGTCAAAGGCAGGCAAGGGGGAATGTATCAGCAAAGGAGAGACAAGAGATAAACGCCCGTCGAAGAGAAAGTTGGCACAACATACCATCGGAGGAAAAGAAGGCACTTCTAGCTCAGCGCAATGCAAGACTCGCGGATAGACGGAACACCCATTGCTCTGAATCCATCGCAATGCCATGTCCGCACGGAGCTACTATATCATCCTATTCTTGGAATTGAATTGTTTGCTTATTTGATGATACATCCCACATAAAGTTATATATAAGCATAATGTGGAGGTATGGATACAACATAAAGTTAGATATAAGTAACGATACAAAATATCCCGTTGCAACGCACGGGCATTTTGCTAGTCTCTACTATATAATATGGCCAGAGGTGATGGTTGGTACGTTTTTTTGTTTCCCAATTTACCCCGTGAGTTAGGAGATATTACCCACCACTGCCACCAGTACGTGGAAAAAACGTTTCGTTTTTTTTCCAGATGCAAATCGAAACCAAAGCCCAGCTCCGCGTCCCCGGCGACGAACCCATCTGGAAACCGCCCCCCAATCCCCCAGCCCTCGCCGCCATGGCGACCACCGACGATCCCACCGCCGCCGGCGAGGTCGCCCGCCTACTCGCCCACCTCGACTCCCAGAAGCAGCTCCTGTCCGCCCACCTCTGCTCCTCTCCCATGGCACATGCGGGTCGGGAGGAGTCGCCTTCCTCCTCCGGTAAGAGGAACGGAAACCCCGCCGCAAAATCCCCACCCCAAGCTGCAGCCCCTACTGGTCGTCGCCTCCGCCGTCCCGGTCGCCGCCACCCTGCTGTCCTGTACGTCGCCTCCCCTCCTCCGGTTATCTCGGCCAGATCGTCATCGCCCTCTCTTTGGGCTCTGCCTCACCGCGAGTAGACGCAGAAGAATTTCCATGGGAGCCTCGTCACCAACAGCACTTGCGACGGTCTCGGGGAGGAGATGAATTGCCGACATTTTTGACCGATGGTACGATTCCTATATCAGCCCCTAGCCTGCCCGTGTAGATCTGCACTTACTTAGAAAAAATTCTTAAGGAAGTGTCGAATCATCACGTGGAGGTGGCAGTATGAGATTCAAAACAATACTTTAAAATCTGACAGCGTAGGGAATGTGTAACGCGATGGCCAATGGCTGCGAATTTCTGAGTATATTTCAATGACACCTTGGTGTAAATTTCTTCTAGGTATTGGGTGAAAATCCTATGGAATAGTGCTTGCAACTTCCTCTCTTGACTGTTTCATTTGATAATAGTTGGCCCTTGGGAATGTGCTCCCACAACGAATATGCTGATTCTCGAGTCTATTTTGTCCCACATCTGCTTGAGATCAGTATTCTGCTTTCTTTGTACATGATGATTTCTTGTCTTCTCAGGTGAAGGTCTGCTTGAAAATGTTCCCTCAAGTTTTCGCCCAGTTTCCTTACACTGTGGAATAGTTTAAGCCTCGACTACCAAGTACTCTCTCCTATATCACGTGTTTCCTTATTCCTAGCATTTTCAAATAACCAAAATTGAAGAGGAGACCTACGTTTCCTGAATTGCTGGTTTATTTTTTCATGATCCATGGCAAAGGCTTTTTATCCATGTTTGTCCTTGAAATTACTGCATGCCTTAAAATTACCACATGCCTCATATTATTGTCTTTGTTGTTTCACTTTTTTGAGGAAACGCCCAAGCTTCATTTATGTATGTCACTTACAGTGCAAGACTAAATGTTCTTATATACATTGCCTCTCTAAACGGTGACAACAGGTGCAGGCCAGTACAGTTATCGTGTGCTATGGTATCTTAATGTGGGAAGAAAGGAGGATGCACGGAAAGAAGAGGTTGAGATAAAAGAAGGCGACACACTTGGATCATCCTCCAGCCGTCGTACTGACAGCGACGAGCATATCAACCAACAGCCGGTCGTAGTCCCACACTTCTGCATTGGGATCAAGAATAGCATCTGGTTGCATCAACGAAGATGAGTGTGTCCATTAGAAATCCCAACAACAATTGTTCTACCCGTCAATTTGCATGTAGGTCTGAAATAGATCAAATATGCTTAATTTTTGCAGCATACTATGTTTATGATGGCATGCTACTTTGCACCGAATAAATGAACTCGAATATTCTCTTTTCGTTAACCTTGGAAACCTTAATTTTGGAATGAAAGACAATAGGTAAAAAACAATAACCAGAAAGCTGACAAGCTAGGAATTGAACTAGCTTCATGTTTTCCAAAGTTTGAGCTAGCTGATGTGATTCACGTAAATGGCCTCTTAAAACAAATTACCTGCTTGCTTGGTCATACAAAATTGGTGTGCTTTATATGATTGTTCAAATGTAACACATACTGCATTCTGACTGATGCTATATGGTGAAATAATAGAGATACTTCAAGGAACCGTAAACTTTGATGCCCCAGCAACTTTAGAATTTACACTTATTTGTACTGATAAATAAATTATTTTGGTAATATTGCATAAGAAATGAGGAGTATAGTGGATTCTTTTATCCCGATTGATGTCCTTGGTTTATAACACACTAACAGTCTACTATTTCTGCACTTTTGCTTGAAAGCCTGAATAAGCTTGTGGAGCTACTTAAGTATGTTTGCACTAATTTGAGATTCTGTTCATGGATAATACGTGCTCATTCTCATGTAGTTTAGTGTTCAGTTTGATTGAATTAACTAGAGACGAAGTTTGTGTATGCGCGGTCATACACTTCCAATTGTGAACAGTAGCATATCTGAAATATTTTGTGTATGCTTTAGAACTAGAGAAGTAATTTTCAGTTTAACCATGGTAGGATTTGTATTATTGTCACAATCAGTGGCCTTGGCTTAGTTTTATAGTGTTTTGCTTTATACCATATATGGATGAAGATCGTATGTGAAGCAGGAAGTTGTCTTCTTATTAGGCTGAAGCATACTTGTTCTTCCCATAATCATATATTGAAAATTACCAACACTGTTTTTCTTATGAAACGCCTTAGCCTACAAATTATCTATGAAAAACTATCAATCCAAAAGATGCGTAGGAAGAGGAAGATGAAATAGTTCACACGTGTTGTTTCCAGAAATTCATGCAGTCACTTTTGTTTCATAGTTATTTCAAAAGGATATGGTTTAGTTAGATCTTTCTGAGCAAAAACTTACTAGAGGCAAAACAATCACAGTCGTTACCGTTAGTTTTGTAGCACAACAACTTTGCCAACACAAAATCTCCTATAGTTTTGAATTGTAAAGTGTCGAGTTGCATCGATCAGTTAGGGGAGTTCGGCGACACCGCCACCCACATGGTCGAGCAGTTGTTCTGGGTCAAAGAGAGACATGAGAGGTATGGGGTAGTCCATTAGAGAACAATGAGGCGGGGCGAAGACAATTTTGTACACGTATCGTACTCAGAAAAACACTAGAAAGAGATTGGGAAATATATCAACATACTGTATTGTTAACTTTGTGAAGCATGGTATTCCTACTTGGGAAACAAATCGTCCTGATCATATTTTTATAGTCTGCACGATTTGAGTCTGCTTGGATACACACCTCAAAATTTCTTGCTTCTTGCAGGTTTTGAGTTGGGGACGAGCACCTTAACGGCTTAAAGGGATATATTATCATGGAGCTGCGAGACCTTGACTTGTATCCTATGGAGGTTACATTGGTGAATAAATATCAATAGAGGAGGATGCGGCTAGGTGCTCAACAACGAAGAAAGAGAAATGGGTGGTGTGGTGTGGTCCGGTGCGGTGCGGTTGATGAGGAATAAAAGGTGCGGCAGGTGACTAGGCCAGAAGAAGGAGGGAAGAATACATTGTTGGCAGGATACGTCATGATGGCGCCATAGTGTGATTCTTCTCCATTGCCGTTAGCAGGGGAGTTTCTAGGACGAAGTATGACACTATGCGCTTCTAAAAGAGTAGAGATTACTCTCGAGCCAGAAAGAATAGGACTGGTATTCCAGGCATGGGTGGAGGAAGTCGAGAGAGTATTTTATCAAACTGAACGTGAACGCAGGATTTTGCTGCTGAACTAATAAAATCTGCCATGGTGGCTTTCTTATTGGTGTATTAGCAGATGATGTAACTTTGTTGCCGAACCAATAAAATCTGCCATGGTGGCTTTCTTATTGGGGCATCATATTTGTAATTACTATGCGGTGTCTTAATTTTTGTGAAAAGTCGTTGATCATATTATCGTTGTTTAGTTATTTGGTTATTCTTCTCAAGAATGGATGATATATCAATCAGAAACCATAATGAATGGCTGTATTTAAGATTACGGAAATAATATAGAATGGAGTACGCGCACTGATTATTTTTCACTTGTTGCTCTTTGCTGAATTCAGCGAGTCATATGACTTTGCTTGCATTCTAATTGACAAATACGCGTTGAATGTCTAATTATTATTATATATTACTTTCAGTCTTATGTTTTTGGGAGACATAGGACGGTTGAGCAGGGTAGAGAAGAAAGACATCACATACTCTTATCCCGGAAATCCTGTCTCCTTGCAAGGTGATAGTACGGAAATGAGGGCTGAGATGAAAGCTCGATAAATTTACACACCCGTAGCAACGCACGGGCATTCAACTAGTATACGTAATATACGTAAGCGACCGTGGTGGCGTTGGTACGTCGCCCACTTTGCGTTTCAGCCCCTAAGAAAAAGCAAAATCAACCCGCAGTCCAACTTAAGTTGCCCGGTTTTGCATTTTAGCCCCCGATCCCCTCCATCCTCTCTGCTCTGGGCGGCGGCGGCGAACGTCAGGAGGCGCCACCCACTTCTCCACCGATTCGCCGGATCCGGCACCGGCAAGCCCGGATCCGGTGGCTTCGAGACCGGCGCGACGGATCCGTTGGCTGCGACTGCGATGACGGAGGCGGAAGTAGAGGAACTCCCCAAGGCCATCGTGCGGCACTGCGGCGGCTCGTCAAGGACAAGCTCGCTCAGATCGCTGCCGGTGCCGGGGTGAGGGAGGAGGGGCGGAGGTCATCGTCAACAAGTACGCCATGGCAGCCTTCTCCGAGAGCGCCCGCATCTTCATCCACTACCTCTCGGCCACGTCCGTAACTCCCACAACTCCATTTCTTTCCTCAGGATCAAGCCCTCCTTCCGGTGCCTTCCAAAAAGGTGAGCACGAACTGAGCTTCTTCTCCTGGATTCTTTTCCTTGTGTTCTCCGGCGATGGAGGAACAGTGCGGCTTTGTTGGGATTTTAGCAATTGCAAATGCTCTAATTTCTCCTGGACTTGGATATCCTGAATTTCTACTGAATCCCCAAATTATCCACCTATCTGCTTAAACTACAGCCCCCCTGCCATGGTGAACTGAATAACTGACGATGGTGTTCTTGGGGGGAAACCATGCTTGTAAATTGCTGCTTGTTCTTCTTCCTCCTGTAGTCCTTTATTCAGTGAACATTTTAATACTTCCTGTAGAAGCTTGTAAATTGCTGAAATATATTCAGTTTGACACCTCCTGTAAATATTACTTGGAGTGTGTCCTGTATATAATACTATTGTTTGATTTGCTGTAATTTCTAACCCTCGATGGTGCACTATTTGTGCGATTTTGCTTGTGGTGGACTGCATTGTTGTACCGTTCCAGTTAGCTGCAAGATTATTCCGTTCCTGTTAGCTGCAAGATTAATCTTCAGGAGGTATATTTTGGATCCTACAATTCTCTGTATTAGGATTTGTTGATGAATTAATCATGCTGCAGACCTTAGTGTTAGGTTCTGTTAAGTTCAGTTTTCTGAATAAACTGTCGAGCAGTGTGCGCATATCCACACCTTCACATCAGCTAGGTTCAGTTCCACAAGATGTAGGAAATGAACAACATTAATTTGGTTATATATATATATATTTCTCTTTTATAGGATCATATGGGAAGAATATAATGAGGCATTCTTATTTTGTTGTATTCTCTACTATATAATATGGCCAGAGGTGATGGTTGGTACGTTTTTTTGTTTCCCAATTTACCCCCGTGAGTTAGGAGATATTACCCACCACTGCCACCAGTACGTGGAAAAAACGTTTCGTTTTTTTTCCAGATGCAAATCGAAACCAAAGCCCAGCTCCGCGTCCCCGGCGACGAACCCATCTGGAAACCGCCCCCCAATCCCCCAGCCCTCGCCGCCATGGCGACCACCGACGATCCCACCGCCGCCGGCGAGGTCGCCCGCCTACTCGCCCACCTCGACTCCCAGAAGCAGCTCCTGTCCGCCCACCTCTGCTCCTCTCCCATGGCACATGCGGGTCGGGAGGAGTCGCCTTCCTCCTCCGGTAAGAGGAACGGAAACCCCGCCGCAAAATCCCCACCCCAAGCTGCAGCCCCTACTGGTCGTCGCCTCCGCCGTCCCGGTCGCCGCCACCCTGCTGTCCTGTACGTCGCCTCCCCTCCTCCGGTTATCTCGGCCAGATCGTCATCGCCCTCTCTTTGGGCTCTGCCTCACCGCGAGTAGACGCAGAAGAATTTCCATGGGAGCCTCGTCACCAACAGCACTTGCGACGGTCTCGGGGAGGAGATGAATTGCCGACATTTTTGACCGATGGTACGATTCCTATATCAGCCCCTAGCCTGCCCGTGTAGATCTGCACTTACTTAGAAAAAATTCTTAAGGAAGTGTCGAATCATCACGTGGAGGTGGCAGTATGAGATTCAAAACAATACTTTAAAATCTGACAGCGTAGGGAATGTGTAACGCGATGGCCAATGGCTGCGAATTTCTGAGTATATTTCAATGACACCTTGGTGTAAATTTCTTCTAGGTATTGGGTGAAAATCCTATGGAATAGTGCTTGCAACTTCCTCTCTTGACTGTTTCATTTGATAATAGTTGGCCCTTGGGAATGTGCTCCACAACGAATATGCTGATTCTCGAGTCTATTTTGTCCCACATCTGCTTGAGATCAGTATTCTGCTTTCTTTGTACATGATGATTTCTTGTCTTCTCAGGTGAAGGTCTGCTTGAAAATGTTCCCTCAAGTTTTCGCCCAGTTTCCTTACACTGTGGAATAGTTTAAGCCTCGACTACCAAGTACTCTCTCCTATATCACGTGTTTCCTTATTCCTAGCATTTTCAAATAACCAAAATTGAAGAGGAGACCTACGTTTCCTGAATTGCTGGTTTATTTTTTCATTCAACTAGTTTAGATAGTATGTCAGAAAACTGTGGTAGTCTGAAAAATAGTTTACTTAAACTGCTATATATTAGACAGATGCTAACTTTCTCACTACTCCACCAAACAGAGCAGAGAAGACAAGAGCATGAAGCACCTGAACTTGCCAATAGCATGTACTGTTTTATTTTCTCTGATTTCTACTTTCGAGATGGTGCTTTTGTGCAAAGTTTAGCTCCTCCATATTGCTAAGAGCATGGTGTTTTTTTCCTTTGTTCTGCATGTACCCTGGTTTCTTCAGGTTACTGACGAACTAATAGTGCACGGAAAAACTAGAAAGAACTCAAACGAACTAATGAGTATTTTGGCAATTCTCCTTCGGCTACATGCCATCCTCAACTTGCAAGATCTGTAGTTGCAGCTGGAAGACCTTCTGGACAGCAGGTGATACCCTTGTTCTCTTGACCTTCTCGCATTAGAATTGCTCATCTTTTGTGTTGAATATTCTTGCTTGCACAGAAGTGGCTGCTTGTTTGTTTGCACCGCATCTTTGGTCAAAAATTATTTTTGAGTTACTTTGATTCAAGGGGAAATTTCACATTCAAAGAAATCTACTTGAACTTTAGTTGTTGGGGAAGCTTGAGTTTCTTAACATTTTGCTAATGTTCCTATGGAGGCCTATAGATTAAAATCTGAATGTGCTAATATTTACCTTCAGATTTCATACTACTGATGATGTATATATTACTCTTTCTTTGCATATGCCTGCAGATCTTCACAATGAGCTCAGTTCTGCATGCTCACAAGCTTATCCATATTATTTATAATTTATAAATTATGTATCTTTCGATGAGAGTAATGTACGGCAGTTTGCAAAATACTCTTGCCTGAACATATGATCTGCAATGTGATGGATTGAATTTTAGTTGTCAAGTGTCTGAGATATGCTCGAGGATGTGAATCGGTTGGATGCTCCAGAATTATCTTTGTTACTTTTTTTTTCTGATTTTCTTGTTATTTTGTGTAAATCTGTGACCTGATGATCTGATGTGGAGTCACATCTTATTCGAATTTTCTGTATTTATTTCGGTGTTTATCGTAGAATTGATTTGTGCATGTATGTATTTTGGACTGTGGAGACCGGAGAGTGTAAATTGATCTGTGCATGTACGTATTGTGGACTGTGGAGACTGGAGAGTGTCCGTACATTCCCTCCGTTCTGCCCTATGAGCACAGGGATTGGGGGATCTCCCCAACGTCAATCTAGGGAATGGTGTGCGCACGTTAAAATTCCCTCCGGGCGTTGCAACCCTGGGTTTTGCCACCCCTGCAACCAAATTAGCCCTTACAGGCGGTTGAGAAGCATACTGGAATATCATGGCGAGCAGCATATGGGGGCAGCCGGACTTGATTTCATCATGATTTCTCTCCCGATTTGTTCATGGAGCAAGTTTTTATTCATGATTTCAGTTTGGCCATGAGATTTCCATGCTAATTGATTGTTATTACATCGTTAGAATAGACATCCACTACAGGCCGGTGAGAAACACCATAGAAGAGGTCAGAGTTCTCTTGAGGTGAGCAGGTGATGATATATTGATGTTTCCTCTTCCTGCAGTTGATGTTCATGACAAAGAGTTCAGCTACTGCGGCGGCCATGCCACTTCTTTCACATCTGATGGAAATATGTGATTATAGCTCCAAACTTCTGAATCATTTTTTTCTGATTACAGTCTGATTTTCTTTTGTGTGTATTTTGATGTAGATGATGAGATCACAAGTAAAAATAGTCAACCCTTTACTGATTTTTCGGAAGGCTGTCGAGAATACTTCTTATCTCACACTTTTACGGCACTTTGAACATGCACTTTGACACATGTTCGTGCAGAACTTAACCATTCCTCATAGATGCATTGAAGATTAGATATATTTGTGCGAGCATATTGCCGATGCGTTATTTACTAGGAGTTTCCTCAAGTCAACAACTTTTGCTCTTTTACCTGAAAAATAAAATTGCGCTCCGCTGCAACGCGCGGGCATGCTGCTAGTAATAGTAGTATAGATATAGACTATATAAGATTCGATGGATTTATTACATTTTTTAGAAAAGTGGGGTGCGGATCCTCGGCCTCTGCATCGAGTGATGCACACAGCCATCCGCAATTATTCAATCAAACCTTACAAGAGAAATACAAGAATCAACCCGAAGTGAACCACCAAACTAGCGACATATTGCTACACGTACAACCCGGATGAAGGGGGTGACACACACCAACACACATCATCAAAAAACCGAAGGCCACACCAAGCCGCCCGATAGAGACCAAGGGGCACAACTAGTCCAGCAGACCCTCAGCGGTACCGATGCACCTGCTACAGAAGTCGATGCCACCCTTTTCCATTTAAACTCATCATCATCTTCAGGACAGGGACCAAGTATCAACCTTGTCAGGCCTATCGTCGGCGTCGCCACGACGCCTGACAACATATCCGATATGCGTGCTACCATCATCACACGTCCAGCACCGATACTCCGCTGCGCCGCGCCGCCGAGACTCGTCATCGTCGACGTGTTAGATGCCTCGCAACGCCACCTCCATGCCCTCCCAGCTAGCCTGATCCAAAAACGATGCCCTCAAGAGGGAGAACGGCGTAGAACGTCGTCATCATCTGATCTGGTTAATCCGGATCTAGGGTTTCCCCCGGATCAGTCCGACCAAGGGGCGAGAGCTGCACTGACGATGCCTTCACCAAGGGAGCAACGTTTGCACGTCGCCATCATCCGCCATGACCGTAGTCGGCTCGGCTTTCACCGGCAGTCCCACCGAACCAAGCTCGAAACTTACTGGATCCGTGCGGAGCTGCGTCATGGAGACGCACGCCACCACCGGACACCGCCAGAGGCCCTCCAATAGCCCCTCACCGGCCCGCAACGCGCCACCGGCCAGCATGAAGCCACGCTGGTGACGGATCTGAGCAGGGATCAGATCCACGACCCACCACCACCCACCACGAGAGCAGCCGCCGGAGACCTCCGCCTCCAGCTGCTGCCGTCCCCCATGGCAAATATGGCGATCGCCGCACGGCCGAGGAACGCCGCCTCGACCCCCGCCTGCTAGCATCTCCACGGGTACCGCCCCAGCCGCACCCGAGAGTCACCGCAGCGATCCTCCCGCCCAGGCGCCTTGGGCACCGGGCCCGCCGCCACCGCGACCAACGCCGACGGCAGCGGCAGCAAGTGGCCGCCGTCTTGATGGCCTCTGGCGGCGCTAGGGTTTGCCCCTTGCGTCGCCCTGGGAGCGACGCTAAGGGGTGAGGGGCGAAGGGATTTATTACATATAAGTCTATTTTGTGCGAGAACCTCTGCTATATGATAAAAAGGGTCCATGATCCCTAGTTGTCCTTTTGTACTTAGTTGGACATATCCCTTCCAAAAACTGTATTAAAGTTAAATAAGAAAGTGGAACGTGGTGTCCTACATGCCGGCGAGCCTCGATCAATTGTTTGTGTCTATTTTCGTGCCACCGACTTCGTTTTGACCTAAAACAATCTATATAAGGCTCCTTTCATAAAACTTTACGTGTGGTGGTGTTGGGAAAGGAAACAGAGAAACGGTGTGCTGGCGTCGGTGGAGAATTGGAGGGAAAAGTTTCTTGGCTAAAGCGGTTTTTATTATGGAAGGTAAACTGTGGTAAAAGAAATTAATGTGTTAGATCAACAACCACTGTTCAGAAAATCTGTTGAAGATGGTTGCACATCAACCATGGGAAAAGATGTCTTGATATATGCATATAACAGACACGTGGCAAACCCTGTTAACATCACTGTCATCTTTTTTACCATCTAAAGATATAAACAGTGAGACCCATTGGGCGCACCACAGTGATTTGAGCTTTCTGGTCGTCTGATCTTTCGCGCTCCGCACCTTCCGATCCCTGCCGGCTCCTGGAGTCGGAATGAACAGGGATTCGCAAAGTCACTAACCGTACCAACCTTATTGCACCCACTCTCGCTGATATCCTACGTGGATGCACCCTGTAGCCCGAGGGCCCGCCTGTCAGCCTCACGGTCCATGTTTAATCGGTGTGGCGGAGGGGCGACATTGGCAAAGATTCTGAGCGAGTTCGTCCCATTGGTTGATTTTGTTCATTTACCATTCTAAGTTTTAGGGAGTGCATTGTGTGCCCGTCCGGGAGAGCAATCTCGCTATGTGGTTCCTCTCCCCTCTCCCTGAACACGGTCCATCCCTCTCCTTGGCCCACATGTCGGTTGCTCGAGACATTGCGTCACCGATGTTTCCCTTGCGTGTGTCGCTGCTGCGTATTTTCTACAGTATACCAGGGCACGCTCGGTATTTTGCACCATCGGGACTGTTTGTGACGTCAGGTGAAAATCGGACCCGATTTCACCGTCCGACATGGCGTCTGTCGCGGGTTGAAACGCGGAAACCAGGGGTGCGGGTCACCCCGTATTTGTTCGGTAAAGGGGCGCGAGGTGCTCCGAGATCAGTCCCTGAGCTCAACTGCAATGACACGAGTTTTTACCCAGGTTCAGGCCGCGTCGCCGCGTAAAACCCTACGTCCTGCCTGTCTGATTGGATTGATGAGGTGTGCTTGTACAATGGTGAATTCCTTGCTCCTTCTAGGCTCGTGAGCTCTATCGGTGATACCTGGGGAAGGTCACCGAGGTACTCCCAGCAAGCCCCCGAGCGTAAACCCTAAGTCTGAAAGAGCTAGGTTGAAGACAATTGACCTCCTCCTTTTAGCTGACCATGGCCCTCCTTTTATATGCCAAGGGGACACCACAAGTGGTCATGCTGCTACCTTGCCACCGAGGTGCTACACGCGTCGTGCCATAGCACAGGTGGCCGTCACCGGGCATCGGTGTGGCGCCATCCAAGCCGCGCTGTCCTCCATGCCGCGGCCTTCGCCGGGTCTTGATGTGACCGCATGATAAGTCTCGTCCACGGCCCGAGCATCGCGTCGAGCCCTGCGCCTGCAGGGACGAGACGGCGCGTCGGGTCTTGTCGATGTAGTGTCAGCGCCCGGCAGTGATTGCGTGTGGTCTTCTCGCTGACGTCCGCTGCGCTTCCTTCTCTGCGAAGCCATCTCCTCGTTGTGGTGACGTAGGAATCTTGTGCCACGTCGTAGGTCCCCACTTCTTCGGGACGGTATCCGAGGTTCGCATTTCCAGGGCGCGCTTCCTGGCTTCCCGAGGTTTTTCTTCCCGGGGCGAGCTCCCCAGCTCCCGGAGGTTCCCCCGTGGTAGCCTTTTCCGTCCTTGCCTCGTCGCCGAGGCGAGGCTGTAACTTCTCCTCAAGGCGCGCGACCGGCGTACGGGGGACCCCCTTCTTCGGTACGCCGACAGTAGCCCCCGGGCATCCCCGGGTGAGAGGGGCCCACCTGGGGACGCCCATCCCTCACGCGCGGGGTCGGTCAAACTGACTGCTTGCTGTGGGGGCCACGCGCCGCCGCGTACACTCCAACGGAGGGCGCCTCGATCCCCGCGAAGGCTGTAACTGCAGCGGGGTTTCCGAACACGTCCCCACCACTCGCTCGGGAGTTGTGGGGCGGTTTTAATGTGAGGTGCGAGCGGAACCGCCTGCGCGCCTCATCTCCCACTGGCTCTCCGGCTATATAAGGCCCAGAGCGGCCAGTGCTTCATCTTCATCCTCCTTCGTGCGCTTTCCTGACTCTGAATGACAGGGGCTCTAGGTCCGGCCGGCGGGGCAGGAACCCATTCCCCGCCATGATCGGCGGCATTGTCCCTCCTCCGATAACCAAGGCCACAGCCATAGGGCGCAGGGCGCCCTAGGTGGCGTGGGTGGAGGTGGCGTGCCACCGCTGGCTCCTCCGTCTCTTGACCTACGAAGGTTGCCCTTCGAGTTCATCCTCTCGCTCCATAGAGGGTGGAGGAGGCGTCTTCAACTTCCCGAGGCCTTTGCAAGCTGATTGCGGAGTCCGGCATCCAAGTGTCTTGGATCCAGTCAGAAGGCTGCCCTAACGGCCCCACCTGCCTGGAGACGGAGCTCGACAGCGAAGGGACGCTGTTCTGGGTGAAGGGCTGGCGTTCCTTCTTGCGGACCCATGGAGTTGAACCCAGGTACGTCGCCCAGTTCAGGTTTGATGGACTGGGGACGTTCTTCGTCAAGTTCTTCGACCGCACCCATTGTCGCTGCCTGCTGCCCGGAGGGCGGCACCAGCGAGGACCTTGTCCCGGACTCGGACTCCGAGGAGCACGAGATCCCGGACTGGCCTTGACGTCTGGGGGGTATCCCCTGTGGCGCGGGGTTGTGTACTAGGTGCTTTGTATGGGTTGCGGGTTTCGTGCCGGCGAAACCTTCCCTTCCATTCTCCCTCCCCCACACCTAGGAGTTCTCTTTTTTTTTAGGGGGAGAAAGGGGATGTCCCCCGAACTCAGCGGATTATGACCGGTCCCGGCCCGGTACACACTGTGGCATATCGAGACATCCCTGGGATCGCGTTTTGGCACGGCGTGCTTCGACCTTGCCGAATATTTACGCCCTTACGAGTAGAACTTTTTAAGGTGGTACTTCCGGAGGTGCGCGATATTCCACGAATTCGGCTCCTCCCTTCCCTCCTCTGTCTCCAACAGAACAACGCCCGGTCGGACGACACGGACTACTCGAAAGGGCCCATCCCATGGGGAGAGAGCTTGTGCGTTCCCTCAAGGCTCTACTTTCGGCAAAGGACAAGATCTCCCTCTACGAGCTCCCGGGGTCGAACCCGGCGGCTATGATAGCGGCGGAGTCATTGCTGGTAACGCGCTGCGCACACCATCGCCCGGCAACGGATCTCCTCGAGAAGGTTGACATAGTCAACCCTCTCTTCCCGCTGCTCTCTGTCCTGGAAAGCGTGAACGCGGGGAGACCCGTATTTAAGCTCCTTGGGTAGCACCGCTTCCGCCCCGTAAATGAGGAAGAAGAGTGTTTCACCTGTGGCTCGGCTCGGGGTGGTACGCAATGACCACACCACGAGGGGAACCTTGTCGATCCATGCTCGGCCGCAGCTGCTGAATCGCTGGAATGTTCTTAAGGCCCCGGAGGACCTCGGCGTTGGCTCGTTCCGCTTGTCCATTGCTCCTGGGGTGAGCAACGGAGGCGAAGCAAATCTCCGTCCCAATATGGTCACAGTAGGCCTGGAACAGCCCACTGGTGAACTGGGAGCCCAGGTCGGTGATGATACGGTTGGGCACTCCGAAGCGGCACACGATGCCTCTGATGAACTTCATGGCAGCCAGCACCGTTTGAGCCCGAATGGGCTCCGCCTCCACCCATTTGGTGAACTTGTCGATGGCGATGATCAGGTACTTGTAGCCCCCGGTTGTGGCGGGGAAGGGTTCGACCACATCCAGCCCCCAGACCGCGAAGGGCCAGGAGAGCGGGATGGTTCCAAGTGCTTGAGCTGGTTGTTGAACGTTCTTGGCGTGGAACTGGCACGCTTCGCACGCGCGTACCAGTTCGTCAGCGTCGGAGAGTGCCATCGGCCAGTAGAAGCCTTGTCGGAAAACCTTTCCAACCAGGGCTCGGGCCGCGAGGTGGCTGGAGCATAATCCTTGGTGGATGTCTGCCAGGAGTGCACGTCCCTGCTCCCGGGGAAAGCACCGGAGCTTCACGTCGCTTTCCCAGCGCCGGTACAACTCCCTGTCGACAAGAACGTACATCTTGGCTCTCCGGGCGATTTGCTCCGCCAGCAGGTCGTCCTCGGGCAGGGATTGGCGGTGGAGGTAGTGGAGTACATCTTGGCTCTCCGGGCGATTTGCTCCGCCACGTAGGCCACGAAGCCTTCTGCCATCGCCTCCTCGGGGCCCGCTCCCCTCGAGCCCCCGGGGAGGGCCCGGGCCTTCCTCCGGTACTTGTGTCGACGGAGGGCCTGGTGAGCCGCTCCACGAATACCCCCGGGGGGATCGGCTCCTTCCGTGCCGCCATCTTCGATAGCTCGGCGCGATGCCGTTGTGCCCCCGCGGCACGTGCTCCATCTCGATCCCATCGAATCGCCTCTCCAGCTTGCGAACCTCGTCCACGTAGGCCTGCATAGGGGACAATTGTATTCTTTCGTTACCTCATTAATTACCAGCTGGGAATCGCCGCGAACAACGATGCATTCAATCCCAAGCCTCGCTGCGGCTCTCAGCCCCGCGAGGAGTCCTTCAGATTCTGCGGTGTTGTTGGAGGCCAGTCCTCGATCAAAATCCATTTGCACCACGTACTTCAACTGCTCTCTAGTGGGCGAGACAATAAGTACCCCTGCTCCTGCTCCTTCGTACGAGAAAGCACCGTCGAAGTACATGTACCATCTCCCGGGGTCCTCCTTCCCGGGCAGCCTGGTCTCCGTATTTTCCTCGTCCACCGGGGTGGGGGTCCACTCTGCGACGAAGTTCGCCAGGGCCATTCTCTTGATTGCCATCGTGTTTGCAAACCGCAGGTCGAAACCCGATAGCTCAGTTGCCCATTCGGCAACCCGTCCGGTCGCGCTTGAGTTGCGGAGGACGCGCTCCAACGGGTAAGAGGTTACCACGGTGATGGTTCGCCCCTCGAAATAATGTCTCAACTTCCGAGAGGCCAACAACACGCCAATCAGCAGCTTTTGTATGGGCGGGTAGCGCTCCCGTGCGTCCCGCAGCACGGAGCTAACAAAATACACGGGTCGCTGAACCATTCTCGGCTTCCCGGTTTGGGGAGACGTCATTTCTTCCCGCTCCGCCACCAGGACGGCACTCACCACTTGGTCGGTAGCCGCCACGTAGAGGAGCAAAGGTTCCTCGGGGGTAGGGGCCACCAGAACCGGGGGCGTGGTAAGGTACCTTTTTAGGTCTTGTAGAGCTTCTTCTGCCTCCACGCTCCATTGGAATGGCCCCTTGGTCTTGAGTAGCTTCAAGGAGGGGAGGGCCCGCTCCCCGAGACGGGAGATAAAGCGTCTGAGGGCCGTGATGCAGCCATTCAATCGCTGCAGGTCTTTGATTCTCCGGGGGGCTTGAATGGCTTCTATAGCTTGAATCTTGTCGGGGTTGGCCTCGATTCCCCGGTGTGACACGAGGAAATCGAGGAGCTTCGCGGAGGGAACCCCGAAGGCGCACTTGCGGGGGTTGAGTTTGAGCTGAATCTTCCGCAGGTTATCAAAGGTTTCCTGCAGGTCCTTGATCAATGTTCCCCGGTGCCGGGTTTTCACCACGATGTCATCGATGTTGGCTTCTACGTTCCTCCCCATCTGCGGTCCTAGGCAGGCCCGCATTGTCCTTTGGAACATGGCGCCAGCATTTTTCAGCCCAAATGGCATGCTGGTGAAGCAAAAACACCCTTCCGGTGTGATGAACGCCGTTTTCTCCTCGTCCTCGCACGCCATCTTGATCTGGTGATACCCAGAGAAGGCGTCGAGGAAGCACAGAAGATCGCAACCGGCCGTGGAGTCCACGATCTGGTCGATCTGTGGCAGGGGGAACGGGTCCTTTGGACACGATCGGTTGAGGTCGGTGAAGTCGACGCAGAATCTCTTCTGCCCCGTGACTTTAGGGACGATAACCGGGTTCGCCATCCATGTTGGGTGGATCACTTCCCGGATGATCTTCGCCTTCTTCATTTTGTGAACTTCTTCCGCGATGAAGTCCTGCCGGTCCTGCGCCTGCCGCCACACCTTTTGCTTCACCGGGCGGGCGTCTGGGCAGACCGCCAAGTGATGCTCGATGACCTCCCGGGGTATCCCCGGCAAATCCGAGGATTCCCAGGCGAAGACATCGGCGTTTTCCTTGAGAAAAACGACGAGCGCGGCTTCGAGCTCTTCTGGGAGGCAGGCCCCGATGGTCACGACGTGGTCATCGGAGCCCCCTAGGGAGACGGTCTTGGTCAGGTGAGCCTCCTCTTGCAGCCGCTTCTTCCGGGATGCTTCCGAGCCGCCGCTTCTGAGCACGGGCGCCCCCCTACCTGGCGCGCCAGATGTCGCGTGTCGAAATGCGGACACCAGGGGTGCGGGTCACCCCGTATTTGTTCGGTAAAGGGGCACGAGGTGCTCCGAGATCAGTCCCCGAGCTCAACTGCAATGACACGAGTTTTTACCCAGGTTCCTGCCTGTCTGATTGGATTGGTGAGGTGTGCTTGTACAATGGTGAAGTCCTTGCTCCTTCTAGGCTCGTGAGCTCTATCGGTGATACCCGGGAAGGTCCCCGAGGTACTCCCAGCAAGCCCCCGAGCGCAAACCCTAGGTCTGAATGAGCTAGGTTGAAGACAATGGACCTCCTCCTTTTAGCTGACTACCATGGCCCTCCTTTTATATGCCATGGGGACACCACGTGTGGTCATGCTGCTGCCTTGCCACCGAGGTGCTACACGCATCGTTCCATAGCACAGGTGGCCGTCACCGGCCATCGGTGTGGCGCCGTCCAAGCCGCGATGTCCTCCATGCCGCGGGCTTCGCCGGGTCTTGATGTGACCGTATGATAAGTCCCGTCCACGGCCCGAGCATCGCGTCGAGCCCTGCGCCTGCAGGGACGAGACGGCGTGTCGGGTCTTGTCGATGTAGTGTCAGCGCCCGGCAGTGATTGCGTGTGGTCTTGTCGCTGACGTCCGCTGCGCTTCCTTCTCTGCGAAGCCATCTCCTCGGGTGATGACGCAGGAATCTTGTGCCACATCGTAGGTCCCCACTTCTTCGGGACGGTCTCCGAGGTTCGCCTTTCCAGGGCGCGCTTCCTGGCTTCCCGAGGTTCGTCTTCCCGGGGCGAGCTCCCCGGCTCCCGGAGGTTCCCCCGCGGTAGCCATTTCCGTCCTTGCCTCGTCGCCGAGGCGAGGCTATAACTTCTCCTCAAGGCGCGCGACCGGCGTACGGGGGACCCCCTTCTTCGGTACGCCGACAGCGTCCCTCCATTCGTCGGCGGGTACGTTGCACTGTGCGGTGTGGCAGAAGGGAATCGGGCCGAACTTGCCCTGTCCTAGCTGGCGTCTCACCATCGGTTCCGAGTGGTTACCGACCTAATAGTTGGGTTGTGTACACTGTGTTGGGGAGATGAGGTATATAGATTGTGTTCTGGAACGAATGGGTACTACAGCTCTCATTTTTCCCCCGTTTCTTCTTCCTCGCTGTTCTTGCTCCGCCGTGCTTTTCTCGAGCTCCGCCGTGTTTCCATGGAATCTGTTTACTGTTCTTCCGGCCATGTTTTTTCCCGTTGAGATTAGGTTGGGTTGTCTTAACATGTCTTGCTCTCTCTTTTTTTGGTCGTTCTTTGTTCATGTTGTTGACTGTGCTCGATCTGTCTTCGTTGGTTGTTTGTTGCCTGTGCGATTTGTTTATCTTTGTTTACTGGGTTTCTCACGTCTCTCTTATTTTCGTTGCTCTATTTTTTGCAGCTCGTCGGTTTTTCTCTTCGGGCTGCGGTGTAGGATGTGTCGGGTATTGCTTCGTCTTCGCCGATGCCGGTTGTTGCTCACGTATGGATCAACCGTGTTGTTGACGTGCCTAATTCAATTGCATGTTTTATTCATTGCTTGCCCGGTTCATGTTTTCACATTTTCATGCCTCTTTGTTCGTTCTTTCCACAAGATCTGTTTTTTATTTACACATCGGTCTATTGCTATTCTCGTTTTTATTCTTGATGTTTGGCTTCTTTCGTATTTTTCATATTTGTTTTGTGAACTCTTTTGTTATTTTCTTTGCAGGTTGTTGTCTTACTCGGGAATATCTCATACGTGGGTGGTGATTGTTTTCTTTTTGGCTCTGAGTTCATGTTATTTCGGAGTTATCTTGTTGGCTCGCGTTGCTGGCTCCTCGTTGGAGCTGATCGTCTTACTGGTCTGTTGTTCTTCAGTGAAGGTCGGTTCCGTCGGGTATAGATCTACAGATAACGCTTCGTGAGCATGCAACGGTGGAGACTACTTCAATTTCAAGTTCTAGTTTAGTTGCTTAATTCTAGCCTTAAGGGCACTATCAATTGTAATAGCATTTTAACTAATGAACAATGTGGTCCTGCTCTTTCAATATAAAAAAGCAGGAGTGGGAGGATGAGAGAGGCACGCTATGAAACCCTAGTTTATTTTTCAAACTGTTTTTCCTTTACTGTGCTTTCTGATTATCGTCTACGTATCAGAGCTTCGGCTCGTTCTTCCCCTTCCTCCCGATATGCTGAAGATCTGAGACCGCCGGGTCCTGACAATTGGTTCACTAAATCAGTCTCATAATCCACCTTCAAACGATATAACTAGACACAGAGGATCCTATCTCGTGTCTTTATTTCTACTCTTCTTGTCTATTCCACGATATTCTCAACAACTCCGTCTCGTGGCTTCAAAGGCGGACTAGCCGATTCGCCTCAGGTATTACATACAGCCACAGAGTTAAGCCAACAAGTTCGAGACGAACATTTCGTCGCAGAGTGAACCCGGTACAAACTTCACGATGTAGTTTTGCGGCATCGTTCTCGCGAGCTTGTCCTTGAATAAATTGCAGCACTGGTCCTCTAACCACCGCCTTCCTGATTTCGCAGTTCATTCCTTTGGTTGTTGGCGGTGGTCGATTCCGCCATGTCGTCCTAAGAAGATGGAATATTAGTTTCCCGTCCTTGCAGGATTACTCAGGGCTTGTTGCCATGACGGGGCGTTGGGCTAGAGGAGCCTTGCGTTGCGCCACGACGGGATGAAAGCATGAAGCTGAAGGCGTGATTGGACCTGAACGCATGCGTGGCTGAATTTTCGTCGGTTAATTTGAGGTAGCCGCACGACCTTTCTCGTGACCCAAAGCAAACAGGAGCATTTACATGTAATGGGCTTGCCGACACATCCATTTAAATGAAAAACAAAATCAGAGAAAACTAATAGCTTGCAGACTGGTTCAAGTATACATCGAGGATAATGCAATAGTCTAGAAAATGACAACCAGTGAAAAGTATACTCCACCCTACAGCCATTTATATGGACGTATTGTATTTCTTGCAGTTCGAATTGTGACTTGCAAATCAGAATCCGATAGATAAACCTTTTTTCAACAGATTTACTATTTCTTAAACTATTATGCTACTTGATGAATATCATTTACTTGAATATAAATAGTACATAAACACCAGCCGTCAGGAGCGCACTTAGGTGCTACTGCAATTCTTTTAGTCACCTCCATTAGACTTCCAAGTGTTTACATCTATCCAGTTATCACCCTGTGCAACATTTAATAACAAAAGTACAGTTCCCAACTATGCCTAGAATCATCTATGGTGACTGCAATAGGTTTTTGGATTCACTTCAAAGGCAAAACAGTGCAGCCTTATCTGATACGCGCGCCTTATTGTATTTGTTGCCTACAAAGGACTAGGCTCAATCAGCTTGCCTCTACAACTACTGTAAAGACAGAACAAGAAGGATCGCATGTAGTATACAACTACTCTGCATCAGGATCAGCAAGTTCGCCATCAACAGCTGCATTTTGAATGACAGCGCCATCCTGAGCAATAGCGCCATCCTGAGCAACAGCTGCAATGCCAGCAGCTTGTGGCTCACCATCTTCACGCAGTACTCGTGCTAACTGTACGACACGGGCAGCATTCTCATCACGTGCAATGCCATCAACAGCTGCATTTTGAATGACAGCGCCATCCTGAGCAATAGGTGCAATGCCAGCAGCTTGTCGCTCACCATCTTCGCGCAGTAATCGTGCTAACTGTACGACACGGGCAGCATTCTCATCACGTGCTCTACGGTAGAAATAGAGGTGCACAACAAGCTCAATAATCCTGCTTCCAGATGATATCAAGCAGCTGATCTGCGAATGATGTTCATAAGTTGTTAGTTTAAGTAATTAGATGGAAGTTGTACACAGCATATGATTCTTCATTAAGTAACTATACCTTAAACAATGTTTGAATCTTCCAGTCTGCTTCATAAAATGCTGAGAAACCAAAAACACCACAACCGGCCAGCAAAACTGAAGCAGTACGATATCTTCGAATAGCAGCAAGTACAGCAACATGACCCGTAAACAGAGAAATAAGTGCCAGTATGCTCACTGTTGACATGCTCAATTTCACTACTAAACCAACAGCTATTGTAACAACAAAACAGGCAATTGACCATGGTATGCTACGATCTGTATGGGCCCAGAAAAGCACAAAATAGATCCCATGGAGAAAAGCAGCCAGAGAGAAGAGGATTGTTAACAATAAACTTGGACAGTCCTCCATATGTTGATACCACGCCCAGAACATATTTGATGCAGATATAAACAAAGAAGATGAAGCAAGAAGTATCTTTCGCGTTTCATCCGCTTCTTCAATCCCAACCATACTGACTCTACAAGTGATAAATGAAGCACAATCAGAGAAACAACACTAGCAGCAGACGAGCATAATCCATTCCACAAGAGAAAAAGAAGGCACGGACAGAACTAGAACAGTGGCAACAAACGAGATAAAACAAAGTTTTAAATCTTCCACTTTGTAAATAAGCGCATTAGAGTTTACTGACAAGGTCAAATTTCCCCTGATTGAATAAACAAGATTAACTTCTAATATTACCTCTTAGGAGATAAGTTGGAGCGCTGAATGAACCAGAACTGAAGGTTTGATTAATAATTTCATACGCAGAAAACTATAATGTTCATGGCTTCATATGTGGTTGCCAAATAAAACTTAAGGATAAAATACGTACATTGGTCCAAAGTTCGCCACGAATGAAATTATAGGTCCCCCCGTCGAAACAATCTTGAAATCCAGGCTAAAATACAATAATATAGTTAAATACTAGAAATCGTTGCGAAAGTCTTCAGCATAGTATTTCCATGTAAAATATTACCTCTGTGAATTATTACATTTTGGTTTCTGGTCTACCAGCATTCTACGTTCTGATTTCCCTTGAAGCAATTGTTCAGCCAACTGTATATTATGAGTACGTAATGGCCTCTTGAAATGAGGTACTGGACAAGTCTCAGAAGTATTTAGGGGACAGAACTTCATAGTAAACTCATTCTCAGAAATTGGTGTAGAAGAACTTCATAGTGCAGACTCTTGGTATACAAACTACTAGCGCACTTTAACTCATCAATCAATTTTGAAACCATGAAGTTAAGTGGTCTATTAAAAGAGAGGTTTTAGTCTCAAGAGTTTGCACTGACAAAAGCAATTCATTATTTCAATCCTCAACTAGAATCCTAATGACAGCATTTGTTTCATTTATAAAAAAATTAATGCGGCGAAGTTTTAACATTGAAATTAAATGCCCACACATACTCCTTGATATATATGCTCAAATTCATGGGGCACCTGATCTAGATAAATCATAAAAGGACTCTATGTGACTCCAGTTTGGAGAAAGCTTATTGGGATACTAGCGTACACAATGCGGTGTTAAACTGTTGCTAAATGACAACTCTAGACAGTAACAAAAATGTTTACCTGGTTTGAGAGTTCAACATTTATCACTGTTGCAGGAAAAAATTTGGTGCACATTGAATGCATCAATGAATCAGCCGCAAGTTTTGCCTCCCAAAAACCTGAGGTTATAGGTTGCTGCATCTGGATAAACACGCTAACATAAGAAAGAGATCTCAAGATAAACAGGATTTATCTATATCTATACTACTATTAAAAGAGCAAACATGTTACGGATACATTAAATTTAAGTCGTTCAATATCTGATCGACGAATCAGATCGTTCCAACAATGTTGAGCACCTCAACATGCCTTTTCAATTTGTTATATTACGAGAATTGCCACGGCTAAAAAAAAAGAAACGTCGTCGTTGCTGCGCCAATCCCCAAGCCCGTCCTCCGCGTTATCCAGTGGCCGCTCGCCCGGGACGTCGCCGTCAAGCTCGACTCGGCCTGTCCCTGCGCTGGAACCGCGACCTCCCTCGGTCTCGCCGCTATGCACGCCCGCACCGCGGCCGGCCAGCGCCCGCCGGTACCCGACGGTGCCTCGCCGCAGCGGACGGCGACCACCAGGTCGTGGGACGACGCTGACCTGAAGCGCATCCAGAGGGCGACCTCCCTCGGCCTCGCAGCTGCCCTTCCCCATGAAGGAACGAGGACCAGGATCCTTCGGCTCGCGGAGTACGCGAGCAAGCGCTCGGGCGTTCGGCCAACGGACAAGGACCTCGCTGTTTCGCCGCCGCCAAGTCTGCGTTCGGCGGCGCCACGGGCCCGGTCGCCAAGCTGCGCGCGAGATGTGTTGCGACGAGGCGTAGGGCAGGCGGCGCCCTCCGGTCACCGACGCCCGCTCAGGCACTGTCGAGGAAGAAGTTCTTCGCTGTGGCGCTAACCCAGGAGGGGATAGTGGGCGACTTGGCTGTCGCCCGCCGCTGCGGGACGCGCCCGATGCCGGCGGTTCGTCGCACCAGGAAAGAAGCGGACGGACCCATGCAGACTGAGATCGATGTACGCAATCGGAACACTCGCCTGCTCTCTTCCTTAATATCAGGTCTCGGTCTTTATTGTTGGTTGGTTTCGAATTGCAGATGGTGTGCCCGCTCGGGCGTTCGGCCAACGGACAAGGACCTCGCTGTTTCGCCGCTCTGCGTTCGGCGGCGCCACGGGCCCGGTCACCAAGCTGCGCGCGAGATGTGTTGCGACGAGGCGTAGGGCAGGCGGCGCCCTCCGGTCACCGACGCCCGCTCAGGCACTGTCGAGGAAGAAGTTCTTCGCTGTGGCGCTAACCCAGGAGGGGATAGTGGGCGACTTGGCTGTCGCCCGCCGCTGCGGGACGCGCCCGATGCCGGCGGTTCGTCGCACCAGGAAAGAAGCGGACGGACCCATGCAGACTGAGATCGATGTACGCAATCGGAACACTCGCCTCTGCTCTCTTCCTTAATATCAGGTCTCGGTCTTTATTGTTGGTTGGTTTCGAATTGCAGATGGTGTGCCCGGTACTCACGCTCTCGGATGTGGACCTGGGCAGATCGAAGAGCTAGAAACGGTGTTTGATTCATGTGCTGTTTTCCCAAAGTTGCTTCTTTTTCTTCATGTGTGTTTTCATCTCGCAGAGGGGCTTGAAGAGGTGATCGTTGTTGTGATGGAACTGCAAACGGGACAACCAGTTCTTAAGATGTTCCATCTCTTTCTTCTTGTGATTGCTGGCTGGCATGTCCATCCCTTTACTGTATTGGTTAGTGCTATATGAACATACTCATGCATTTATCAGCCATCTATATGCAATGTAGTCTGCAAGCTTTGGCGAACTTAGGCTGTGTTTAGGACAGCTCCACTCCACCAATCCGCAGGTGGAGCAGGCGAAGCTGGCCCAAACGCATAAACTCCACCTGTTAGGCGAAGTGAAGCAGATCGGCGCGTAGTTCATTTTACCGGAGCGTGGAAACAGGTGCTTCACCTGCTCCACTTCGCATCCCACGTCCGCGTCAAACCGATCTGACCCTAAAGTTAAAATCTATTTACCCACCATGAATTCAGAGAAGATTATCTCAGCTGAAGATTGCATCGGCACCAAAGGTAAAAATAATTTCAGGGATTGCCCGTTTGAAAACTGGAGATGATTTCCCTAAAATAAAAAACTAAAGATGAATCATCCCAACATGAACTGCATGAACCGTGTGTGCTACTCTGCCGCAGGATGCACCTTTTTTATGTGTTGTCGCATGCAAGTTGGTAAAGCTTGTGCAGTACACAGTCATTAGCAAACAGTAAGTATCAACCATGAGCACGTATTCATCCGCGTCAAGTTCGCCGAAGGAATTGGGGCGAGGACGCGTGTAGCCAACCTCTACCACGACGGCTCCATCCTGCAGTGGCTGTCTTGCCCACCAACAATGACGAGTACGAGACATGGAAGGCGAGGCTGGTTGCCGGTGGTGGCAACGCCGATCGGCTGAGCCTGAGCAATTTGCTTCATGGGTTGAATGAATGGATGACAGGGGAGCAGGTTAAGACACATTTCATGTTGCCATATTTTGTATGGTGATGCTGCCCTTGATGGAAATATTCTTTTCAATCGTCGGTACACATGTTTCCTGTTAGGTTAGGTAAGCATTTCAATTATCTCTTCATCTATGAGTTTTGTAGTTACAAGATGCAGAAACAGAAGAGTACCACCAAGAGAAGGGATTCATTTCTATCAGCCATAAAAATTCAGCACTGCAGCTACGAAGACGCTTTCTTGTTGACATGGTAGTTCGACACTTTGATTCACTGTCGTATATTCTTGTTCATCGTCGGACAAATATATGGTTTGTGTTTCTGGTCAGGTTTATGTGCTTGAAGCTGGTGATTATATACTATTTTTTGGGTCTTTTCATGTTGAATTTGTTTAGCGAGGGTGGTGCATCCCATTTTGTGTGATGAAATTCCACCATTAAAACAGTGGTTGTATATTGGATCTTGCTTCAGATAGTTTTATTTTTGCGAATAGCTTCAGATTGTTATCCTGTAGGTTTTCTTGAAACAGATTTGTTGCTTGCATAGAAGATTAAATATTCATATCTTTAGGCTCAAATTTTAGCATTTGAAACTTTATAGAAAAAATTGTAGATGCAGAAAATTTATAGAAATGCAACTCATAAGAGTGGGCTACAAAAGATCTTACAACAACAAACTAATTATGATACTCACTAATTTCTAAAGACTACACGTGCGTTGCACGTGCAGAGTTACTATGGATATAAAGGAATACAATGTGAAGGTTAAGTTCTGGGAACTATTTTTCTGCTTCTACTTAATACTTATTTGTGCACGTACGAGCTAACTGATAGATACTATATACTGATCTACGTAGCAATGTGATCAGTAAGTAGCACCCTAAATACATTTCGTGTAGTAACATGTGAAACAAAACTTCATGATACATAAAAGTCCTATAGCAAGGAGGCCCTACATCACTAACATTTGAGTGTCATGGCAACTAATTGCAGGTACTTGAATGGCTTGACACGTTTCCTATACAACATGTGCTTATTTCCGGGCATCTGGGCTACTTGACAAGTTAACTACTCAATAAGAAATAGAGAGACAATAAACTCAACAAGACTAAATATAAAATGAAGGTGGTGGATGCGAGGAATTTTCATTGAAACAAAAGTTCCGCCTTCTCCAATAACTAGGTGGGGTCTATGATTAGTCAATTACCTAATAATCACATACACCACAACTGGATACAAGAAAATCAGTTATTTCATTCCTAACCATGTTTTATACGATAGAGGTAGTAGATAAACATGTTTATATACCAGTATTTCTGGTGGAAACAATGCACTAAACAGCATAGTTTGTCTCACACACTTCTGAGGTACAACTATCAATGCAGCAGCTCTCATCTTCTACTGGGCGAATCAGTCAACTAACTGCAGCATGTCCATGAAAATGGAATTTTAATCTCAAGCTTATAAAGAGAAATATTAAACATGTCGCCCAGTAGAAGATGAGAGCTTCTGCATTGAGACCAGAGAGCTACATTATGCTACCTAAATTGTCCAAACATTGAATCCCTACAGTTGAACTCATATATAGACACATTTTTAGTAGAGAGAGGGACCTGAGGCTCAAAGCCCACATCCAGCATCATATCAGCCTCATCGATTACCAGGTCCTGAATTGCCTTAATAGGGACACTTGATGGTTCGACCATGTCCAAAGAGTTTCCAGCTGTTGCAAAACGAGTATCAACTCCCGTTTCTAAAGAGTTTAGCTGCTAAAAAAAGCACACACAAGAAAATAGTAAGTCAAATTGGCAATGCAAGAAATGGACAGCATAAACATGATATAAATTTTTGTATTCCTTGTTGTGTTCTAGCAGCAAAACATAGATCAAACACCATTATTGTGGTATTGTGTAATTTGACACAAATTCTGAAGGTAGACGCCATAAAGAAGATCAAGGTGAGAAATTTGTATATTATCTGCACCTATTTAAACAAGTGTAAACGCATGTATATCAGTTTCACCATTTTCTGCTTCATGACAGTAAATAACATTACAAAACAAGGTACAATGCATCTTTCTGATGGCGAGAGTATCACCAACTCACCATGACATGTTTTGGCAAAATACAATTGTATATGTCGAAAAAAAAATGACATGGAGAATTTTGCAAGTTCAGTTAACAGTAATGGTTTGTACTCCAACAGTAATGGTTTCTAGGCTTTGGTTGTTCTGTTATATCATATATGCTTGTTTCCGTGCATCTCAGCTACTTGGAAAACTAAAGCCATCGCACACGTGGAAAGAAACAAAAGGCCGTGCAGAAAAAGTTAGTGCTAGCAGACATTACCTGGTTATAGATACAAGTACCTCCACAGGCCAGGAAATCTCTGAATACATTCTGGGGGTGAACTTGGTCTCCTCTGTAATCTATATCATGATACCATTAGAAACTTAGTATTCACAAAACTATATTACAGTGATAAAATGGATCTTAGAATGCCGATAAGCAAAGAATGCAGTTAAATATCGATTGTGCAAGTATTGAAACAAAGCAGCTGCAAAGAATGCCCATAAGCAAAGAATGGAGATAAGGGAGTTTAACTTTCTTGAATCAGCTGTACAATATTCCAAAATTCATAAGAATATTCAGATCAATGCTAATCTAACCACCCATATAATCAGGATGAATGAATTAATTAATGAATTAAAATGCATTGAGGTATTAATACCAAGCCTCGAAATCACATGTACACAAGGAAAGGTGGGTCTCGAAATGAGGGTTCCATAAATCAAGCCCATAAAATCCGCTTGTTAAATAATCTTAACAAATCAGCAGCATTTTCACACACGCAGAGCGCAAAATCAGTTCACTAAATGAGAAACATGCTATTCAAATTACAATGCTCAAGCAATAGACACAATCTATGAGAAGTCAACTAATGGTACTTCAGCCATATGCAAACCCCTGTTGAACTAGATGCCAACTCACACACAAGCACTGCGCTTGTTGGACGCCCTCCCCACCCTGGCACGCCGAGCACGACCTAACTAAGGTGCGCCCTGCCCGTGGAAGAGAAAATTCCATGTTGGAGACACACTGGCGTTGTCAATCGTCTCGAAAATAGAAATACAGTGCACCTTGTAAGTACAAGCACACTATACTTAAGATGATAAAAGGACACGTAAAATATGGTAAAAAAACTTCAAGGATTCCTCATTCATCTAAACACAAATAGAGCATGAAATTAAATAAGTCTCACCAGCAGTAACATAAGACACAAGAATCAATTTTTTTTTTTTTTTTGAGGAAAGGATCCGACTCTTACACAAGAATCAATTATTTTGCTTTCAGTAGGATGTCATGTCCACCCACACTATAATCCCATGACCACAGAAAGCGAAATGTTCTACCATATGTTACTGTTTGGTGCGCCTCAAAATCTTGCCAAATATAAGGCGATTTGAGGGTTCCATATATCAAGCCACAAAATCCCCTTGCTCTTTAATCTTAACCAATGGGCAGCATTTTAACACACACGGAGCCCAAAATGGGTTAAACGAGACAGAAACATGCAGAGCAAGTTACAACTCACAAGCAATAGACAAATCATCCGCATCTCAGCCATATGCATGCAAACCCCTATTTTGAACTAGATGCCAACTCACACACAAGCACTGCGCTTGTTGGACGCCCTCCCCACCCTGGCACGCCGAGCACGACCTAACTAAGGTGCGCCCTGCCCGTGGAAGAGAAAATTCCATGTTGGAGACACACTGGCGTTGTCAATCGTCTCGAAAATAGAAATACAGTGCACCTTGTAAGTACAAGCACACTATACTTAAGATGATAAAAGGACACGTAAAATATGGTAAAAAAACTTCAAGGATTCCTCATTCATCTAAACACAAATAGAGCATGAAATTAAATAAGTCTCACCAGCAGTAACATAAGACACAAGAATCAATTTTTTTTTTTTTTTTGAGGAAAGGATCCGACTCTTACACAAGAATCAATTATTTTGCTTTCAGTAGGATGTAATGTCCACCCACACTATAATCCCATGACCACAGAAAGCGAAATGTTCTACCATATGTTACTGTTTGGTGCGCCTCAAAATCTTGCCAAATATAAGGCGATTTGAGGGTTCCATATATCAAGCCACAAAATCCCCTTGCTCTTTAATCTTAACCAATGGGCAGCATTTTAACACACACGGAGCCCAAAATGGGTTAAACGAGACAGAAACATGCAGAGCAAGTTACAACTCACAAGCAATAGACAAATCATCCGCATCTCAGCCATATGCATGCAAACCCCTATTTTGAACTAGATGCCAACTCACACACAAGCACTGCGCTTGTTGGACGCCCTCCCCACCCTGGCATGCCGAGCACGACCTAACTAAGGTGCGCCCTGCCCGTGGAAGAGAAAATTCCATGTTGGAGAAACACTGGCGTTGTCAATCGTCTCGTGTCGTCTCTCGTTTGCACGGCCATTCGGCAACACAATTAATTCACAGCAATGAAAAACGGTCGCACATAAGTATCGAAGAGTGAGAAACTGCGGGCGCCATACCTGCGCTGCACTCTCTCCAGCTGAGGCGAGCACGATAAGTAAGAAGCGCGGCGGCGTGGCGCGGCCGTACCGATCCAAGTCACGGCGATCCCCTCCGCCTCCTGCCGCCGCCGTCACCGCCAGCCCGTTCACCACGCTGAGGAGGAAGAGCCCCGTAGTCTGCAAGGATCCCGTCGGCGCCAGCCCGTTCACCGCTCTGAGGAGGAAGAGCGCGGATCCTGTCGGCCCGAACGCCATGTGCTTCCGCATCTGCAACTGAGGAGCACAGCACCGGAGTTAGGAGGTCGTACCAGCACCTCGCCACGTTCCATACAATTGCCTCATCGAAAGGGTTCGCCGGCGTGGGCGGGCCCTGGAAACCTACCTCCATTGGGATGTAGTAGTTGCGCATGATGGTATTGATGGCGCAGACCTCCGTTGGTGGCTTCTGGTCGCGGCTGCGGCGAGATGCAGTCCCGGTGGTGGAGAGAGAGAGGCGGGAGAGAGACGGTGCAGTGGTGCGCTCTACGGCCGTCGGGTCGCCGTCGTCGCCCCACGATCTGGATACAAACTCGGCGGTGACCATCAGGCTGCTACCCAAAAACCCTAACTCTTGCTGGGAGGGGAGGGAAAGGAATCGGAGCGGCGAAGGAGAAAATGGAGGAAGAAGAGCAAGAGGCCTGGGTGGCATAAACAATGGAATTGTGTGTGGTCCCGTCCGTGCCGTGGTCAAGGGAAAAGCAACTGCGGGATTCGCTGCGAGTTTTCGAGAGAGCCCATGCCTCGCGGAACCTAGTCTATGCACCACGTAGCTACATTCACCGTACGATGCGTAGGAGTAAGAGTGTTCTGTCCGTTGGATTGAAATATGCATTTCCGGTGCACACGCGCCAGGCTTTCGCCCGCGGGTGTGGAGCCCGCCGCTGCTTTTCGACAGCTAAGCCCGGCTATGCATAATCAGAGCCTGCGATAGGCCGATAATCGAATTTATCACAACAGCTCGGTTGTTTTGCACAACGAGTTTTCTTTCCAATCCACTTTGGTCTACGTTTTGAAAAATTATTGATAGGATCACCTATAGTGTGATTAACACATTTTTTTTGAGATTTAAACGGGCTGCCTTTATTCATAACATAAGTCTGAATCTAACAAGTTCATCAACCAACCCGGTGGACATCCCACCCAGGTGTTACACACATTATTCTCGCAGCCCTCCTTCGCCATTCCATGCGCAACTACGTTCCCGTATGTCGCACGTGTTTGACCGAGACATCGTCAAAACCCTTCAAGAGCTTTTTGATCTCCTCGACCAGGGACCATGGACAGACCTGTCCATCGCCATGCTTGTCACCTTGCTCACAGCACCCAAACAGTCCATCTCCACAACCAGCTTCGGCACACCCTGACTCTTTGCCAGTTCCACAGCTTCGCGACACGCTAGCAACTCAGCGCACTCCGGATCCGAAAGATGGGGGGAAAACGGCATACTCCCATTACGAAGTGGCCATGGTCGTCTCGTAAGACAGCACCCCCTCCTCCAGCACCCATAGGTTGCTTGAAAGCCCCATCCGAGTTCACCTTGTGCCAGCCCGGCTCAGGGGGGAGCCAGTGCTCCTCCCTTGATGAAACTCGAGTCACAGCTGCAGTTTTCACATTCTTCCACTCCTTCGTCAGGGCCACCACCCGGCGAGCTATTGCATCGAGGTCTTCGATCATGGGCTCGTCGCGGGCGTTATTGCGTGCCAACCAGGACTGATACAGGGTCCTCATTGCAATCACCAATTCGTCGGCATCCAATGATCCAAACCAGTCCAGCAACTAGTTCTTCATTGCTGTATGCGAGCGTATGTCCGATGCCGGGGCACAAAGAGGAAAACCCGTGAGCTATCTCACAGTATCCCAAATCCGAATCGAGTGCAGGCATTTCCAAAACCCGTGATTAACACATTTAGTAACATGGATATCACATAGGCAAAAAAACAATGACGTGTTATGTAATTAAAAAAGGGAGAGACAAATGTAGTAACATATTATGTTACCATCACAAAACACTTCGAAATGTAAACTGATTTATAAAGTAATAAATAGATCTATCTATCTTACCTCATTTATGACACTTACCGTTATGGCGTAATGATATAAATTGGTAGAATAATTACAACATAGCCATTCTGGTGACCAATGGTGGAGCTTGAAATACAACCAGTAATACAAATTAGAGGAATTGCACCAATGTGTGTGTGTGTGGGGGGGGGGGGGGGGGGGGGGGGGGGGGGGGGGGGGGGGGAGAGGGGGCATGCCACTACTGCTCACCACATATTGACACTTAGTCAGATATTCGTCTAAGGTGAAACTTTCGGTGCTAACCATGGAGCAAGTACCAATGATCGACTTGCATTCTGTTATTTTAGTGGTTGCATTGTCTCTTGCTTTCATTGTACGAGTGTTGGTGCATCAGTTGTACTACCGTCAGGCTCTATCTCGGGAGCTACATAGCTTGATGAAATTTTTTGTGCTTCCGCCTTTCTCCATCTGTCCGCAAAAGACGGATCTTTTGGTTTTCTAAGGCACATCAAGCATTTTGCAAAGATCACCCTCCCTTCTCTCAGTTACACTGTTCCACCAGCATCGATACTGCTTCGATTCACACCACAACATTTGTTATGCAGGCCACAACAATTATTAAAGCACAATCAAATAACTAAACCTTTTCCGTTAGCTTCGCGCCCCCCCCCCCCCCCCCCCCCCCCCCCCCCCCCCCCCCATTTGACACTTCTCGCTAGCTACAATTAGCACCGGAGCCACTTATTAGCTAACAACAACAAAAATGATGGGTGTCGGTGCATAAATTTGAATTGGTGCCAGATTAAACGATAATGATGGCCCCATTACACAATATTTGTAGTCCAACAAACTTTGAAGTATGTCTTATAGATTAGTTACGAAATGAAGCAGAAACAAAGAGTGAGTGATGGAACATTTTTACGAATACAGAAATATTAAAAACATATATCACTAGTAGAAACAAGACCATCTATCCCGGGTCCAGAGGGCCTTTGATCCCGGGTTTACAACCGGGATTAAATGGTCGGGACTAGAGGGGGGGTGGCTTTTATCCCGGGTGTCCACGACCCGGGATAGATGGGCCTCCACGTGGGCGCGGCTGGGCGCGCAGAGGGGGGAGCTTTGGTCCCGGTTCGTGACACGAACCGGGACCAAAGGGTTTGCATCTTTTGTATTTTATTTGCTTATTTTTTAGGGTTTTCGATTTTTTGTTTTCCATTTAATTATTTCCTATTAATTAAGATCACGTCGCGCATACAAAGTCACACACATATATAAAGTTGACACATCGATCGATGTCACGCGCGTGATGCATACATATAAGTCACACACATACGTTTTGATACATATATAATTAAGTCACACACCGACATCACGTTTCTCACGTCGAGATCACGTCAAAATTACATTGGAGGCAGAAAATAATTTCTAGGGTGAAAAAATTCTCCGGATTTCTTCAGGACCTCCTTGTTCAAAAATCCCGCCAATTCCTCTTGAATTGCTATAAGGCGCTTCGTTGGTATGAGCTTGTCCTTCTCTCGTTCCATCTAATCAATAAGAAAATGTGAAATCATCAGAAAATGTGAAAATGGAAATGAACACAAATATGGTAATGAAGTAATTGCCGAGAGTGTATACAGACCTCTGTTGTTCTGAGCTTTCTATCCCGCTGATGAACAAAAGATCGTATGTACTCGCAAACATAATATCCACATAAATTATTCCCTTGTGCCTGCCTCAGACACCACTTTACAAATAATAGAATTTAATCAAAATAACAATCAAGCATGATAATGGTGCTGAAACTAGAATTTAAAAGTTGCGCGGACATATATATATAGTACTACTACTTACCTTGGTTTCATACCAAAACAGGTGCGGTTTCCAAGTCCCACGAACCTCGGTAATGAACTTTTCCCAAACCCTGGCCGGCAAAAGAAAAAATCAAAGGACTTGAACGAACGAAAGAGATCGATATATAGAGCGATAATGACTGAAGTTACCTCTGAAACATTGCTTGCAAGTTGATATAATCGTCCATATCTTTCCTTAACGAGTCCAGGACTTGAACGCATGCTTGTTCAGGTCTAATGTCTACCAGAATCCAATGGTTCCTTCACACATTTATATGTCCATGAGTTACACTAAACATCGAGTAAGCAAAGTAGAATGTGTAGAAGGTACGGTAACACTCACTTGAAGTTGTAAGGAAGAAGTATATCTTCACATGTATGGTGTTTCACTAGATATTGGAGCATGTAATGCTCGGTGTCCTCGGGATGGTTCCTTACGGTTACTTCATGAATCCAATATGGGTCCATGAACCCTAAACTATAGATTCCGTTGTCTCTGCATTCGACGATCTTCATTCTGCATATATAATAGCGTACAAAAGAATAAAGTTAGATAATTGGCAACGAACGAGCTGAGATAGAGACTTAATTAAATTGCATAAAATAAATCACTTACAAACAATAGCAGCTGATGATGGCTTTGTCGAGGGAGTCTTGATTGAATAACTGAAATATTTCGTCAAACGGCACATACATCGCGTTATCCTCTAAATAATGGTCTTTCTTATATGAAACGTGGAAATACTCATGGTGCCCCTTTACGGCTCCCTCGTACCACTCATGCAAACGTCGCAATTGTGTCGGCAGAGATTTGACCATCTCAGGTCTGACCAAGGGCTTCCCGTAGGCATATGTCCATGCATACATATACTCTTTGGGGTTTTCTATGAGAATTGTGTCTTGCTGTATTTCCTTATCGGACACCACTTTGAACGCGGGGACCGACTGGTTTGCCTGTTCTCCGAGCTGGGCCACTTGTTTCCCGGATTTCTTATTAGCTTCCCTCTTTTGGCGAAATGCAGCCTCCTTCTCCTGCTGGGCCTTTTTAGCTGCCATCTGCTGCTGCTCCCTCTTTTGGCGACATGCCTCATTCTCCTGCAAATTCCGTTCTCTAATTAACTTTTCAATGGTACGATCATAGTCGTCTCGCAGAATAGGCGGCCGTGCCGGCCCAGTCGATAGATTTTTCAGAAATTGTGCCACTTTTCCCGGTGCTATTACCTCCTTTCGCATGTGCCGTTTCGGTGCCAATTGTTTTTTCACATCAGCTCGCACCGACTCCTCGAGTTCCTCTGGAGTCAAGTCGTAGGATCTCTTTGGAAGAGGCTTTCGCAACTCACGTTCCTCTCGAGTTTCTGGCGGGAAGTTTAAAGCACACCTCTCTGTATATTTCGACGGGATCTTTAGTTTCCGCGAAACAGAGCGCACTCTCTCTTGACTCGGGCTGGGCTCCCGACAGTCGTCACGAGGTGGCGAGGATGCATCTTGAGGTGGGGGGGATGGATCTTGAGGTGGTGGTGCAGGGGATGGATCATGACGTGGGGAGGGAGGATCTTGAGGTGGGGGGGATGGATCATGACGTGGGGAGGGTGGATCTTGAGGTGGGGGGTTGCTACTTGGAGGAGTCGGTGGCCTTGGCGGCGGCAAATTTGGAAACAAGATGTATTTCTTTGGCCACAGAATGATGGACTTCTTGGCATCTCCTAGTGTCCTCTCGCCGTCACCTCCAGGAATGTCAAGATTTAGATTAGCATATAACGGCACAACGTCATCCACCCCGACAATAGCATAGCCAGCTGGAATCCCGCCGAGATGGTACCTTGGTCCAGGTTCATTCAGTAAAGCATAGCCGACCGCCACCTTGAAGGACAAGTTGCCCATTGCCATATGTAGCTCGCATTCTGTCTTCTCCGTGATATCATCCACGGGGTATCGAGTCGGCGGCGCTTCAAGTTCAGAATGTTCCATCTGCGTGGAACCCACGCTGCTTTTTTGCTGATTAGATAGGGCGGCTTCGACTTCTGGACTTTCTAGCTGCACACGAGATTCCCTTTGCTGACTTTGCAACAGCTGATGCACCTTGCGTTCCAATGCCGATAACCGGTCGCTCTCCTCCTTTTTCTTTCTCTGACGGCTTCTATAAGTGTGAGCGTCTGCCGGAAAACCTTGTGCCCAAGTAACTCCGTATCCATAACCTCGTACTCGTCCAACTTTTTCAGGATTCCCGAGTGCGAGTGACAGCTCGTCTTTCTCTCTGTCGACCTTGTAGGTTCCATTTCGAACTTGCTCTATTGCTTTCTCAAGTTCTGTGGTTATAAACCTAATCTTTGCCTCCCATTTTCCCTGAGCAACAATCTTCCCTGTGTCAGGGTCCAACCCAGCGCCATGCGCGAACAACCAAAATTTGGACCTATCGGGCCAGCCCGCTGTCTGTGGAATCTTCCCCTCATCAAGCAGTTTTGCTTCAAATGCTTCCCACTTAGGCACGGCAGCCTTGTAGCCACCTGCCCCCAAAGTGTGGTGATATTCCTTCTTCGCAGCATTTAACTTGTTTCTTTCCGATCGGGCCACAGCGGCCTCCGATTCTCTTTGCTCTTTAAATAAGGGCCACTGGTCGTTTAGCTTCACTTGTGCTCCGGTGAATACTGGAGTGTATTCAGGATCTTTTTCCTTCTCTTCACAATAATCTTTCCATATAGTTTTCTTGTGGGTTCGGAACTGTTCGGCAGCCTTGCCAAGAGTCCACTCCTTGACTTTCTCCATCCACTTCTCGTTTTCTGTCACTTCTGGAGGCAGGGTGACCTTTGTCAAGAGCTTCTCCCAAAACAAATCTTTTGTTTGGTCGTCGACATAAGTCCAAGTGTTGCTCCCGTCCTTCCGCGGATGCCATTCTTGACATGTGATCGGTACCATGTCCCTAACTAAAACTCCGCATTGGTTTATAAATTTGCGGCGGCACTCTAAGGGTTGCATTGGTTGGCCAGTAGCATCAACTATGTCGATCACTACCCTTTGACCCTCCTTCATCGGCTTCGACGGGCCTCGAGGCTTCATGGCTTTCGACCCTTTCGACCCTTTCGACACTCTAGATGCAGATGATTTGCTTGTTCCAGAGGGCTAAAAGAAAAAAAAAGATTCGTTAATAACCGCAGGATCAAATAATTAAGCTATGTCATCGATCAACAGAGGCTTAATTAATATATACCTCGCCTGAGTTTGTTACTACCACTTCCTTCTCTACACAAATTTCTGCTCCCTCACCGGAGTCATTGAGAAATTGGGAGCTGAATTCCTCTAAATTTGCCACAACGTCTTCTTCACCGACAGGCGCGGCTGCACGTCCTGCTATAATCATACACATTCGCTCTTCACGATCCTCGTCTCTAACGCCGAGGCCCGTAAAAAGTGGATCCAATGGCTCTCCACGCTCCTCGTCTATGCCGAAGTCGTCCGGACAATTTGGATCCATGGCTCAATTAATGTGCCTGCAATCAATTTTGTAACAAGAATATGAATATCCATATGTAAAATTAAATGACACTCAAATCCATGGCTCAATTACATCTAAAATTTGCAAAAGAAGAAAGCCTACAATTGATTTACAAGATGAACAAGATGGCAATTTTAACTATATAATTCATTTTGGTTATAGTTACAAAATGAACTTAATTCATAGCAAAATTCATAGCAAAATTCATATCAATTTTAATCAATTTTACAAGATGGCAAATTTACAAGATGGCAAATTGATTTACAAGATGAACAAGATGGCAAATTTTACTATAACTTAGATCAATGATTTGGATCCAAAATTCATAGCAAAATTCATATCAATTTTGTTCTCCACGTGAACTTAATTAGAACAAAATTAATCTAAGTTAATTGTACTATGCAAAATTAATACAATGTTATCATTAGCATAACCCTAAATTTTAACACTAACCTAACAATTGTACTATGCAAATATAAAAAATTAGAAAATGTACCTAACAAAATGTGTGATCCAAACTTCTAGTACTATGCAAATATCAAAATTTATCCTAACTCTAACTACACTAACAATTTATCACTAACTAACACAAAATTAGAATAACAAACATAGGCACTAAAATTTGCTAATTTACAAACCTAAATTTGCTAATTTACAAACCTATATTTGCTAATTTACAAAATTATGAAAATAACTATAACTAATCTACAAAATTATGAAAAAAAAAACCTCTCACCTTGCCGACGGTGGTGGTGGAGCGCGTCGGCGTGGTGGATCGAGCAGCACCTCGGGCAGGGGAGACCAGCGAGGGCGACAGCGGTGTCGGGGGCGGCGAGACGGCAACGCCGGCCGGAGCAACTCCACGGGCGGCGGCGCTGCTCCACGGGCGGACGGCGCAGCGGTGGACGGACGGCGCGGCCGCTCCACGGCACTGCGCTGCACAGGGGCGGCTCCACGTACGGGCGGCGGCGCGGCCCACGGCGGACGGCGGACGGCGCGGGGCAGCACCACGGCGGACGGCGCGGGGCAGCACCACGGCGGCACGGCGACGGGCGACGGCGGCGGCAGCGGGAGCCAGAGAGGAGAAAATTGGGGACTTGTGAAAATTTTGCAGCGGAACCACCACATATTGCGCCTAAAAGACCTTTCATCCCGGTTCCAGCCACGAACCGGGATGGATGACCCTTTCATCCCGGTTGGTGTTACCAACCGGGACCAAAGGTCTGTCTGGGCCGCGAAAAATTGCGCGCGAAGCCCAGCAGGCCTTTGGTCCCGGTTGGTGTTACCAACCGGGATGAATGGTGTTTTTCTTTTTTTTCTTGTTTCCTTTTCTTATTTCTATTTCTGTTTTCTTTTACATCTATTAATTTAATTGCTTTTGTAGTTTTGTTTTTCTTTTACATGTTTTTGAATTGTTATTTTAGTTTCTTTTTAAAATTTAACTTAAATGGTCCAATATATATGAAAGGCCTTTTTTTTCTTGTTTCTATTTGTGTTTTCTTTTTCTTTTATATCTATTGATTTAATTGCTTTCGTGATAAATTTGATTTTTGACTGAGATAAGGTTTATCTTTCCTCCTTATATAAAGGCCAGGGGCCGGGATAAGGTGGGGTTGGTGGGGGCTGGGATAAGGTTTATCTTTCCTCCTTATATAAAGGCCAGGGGCCGGGAGACCTGAGAGCCTGCCCCTGCTCTCCCCTAATCCGCGCCGCCGCCGCCCTTGTCTGCGCCGCTCGACGCCCTCCTCCACGCCCGTGGCCTCCGCCGGCGCCGCGATATATCCTCCACACCACCGTGGACCTCCCCTCCGTCCCCATGCCAAGGTGCTGCCCTCTCCCTCCCCTACCTAGGTTGCACGCACCTTAGTTGTTTGATCAAATTCCCCGCTCATTTTTTCAGATCTCGGCGGGAATCGATGACGACCACCCATTTGTTGGAACCGGGCAGTGTCCGGGACTGGGCTCCGCCGGGCTGGCACTGGGAGGTGTCTTCCGGGACGCGTAGTTTGGTGAGGAATCCGGGTGACGTCGTCGACCCGGATCTTGTTTGGTGGCCGTCGCGTGGGCCAGCCTCGGTGCAGAGGCCGCCGGCCCCCGAGGTGGAGGTGCGTCACCGTATCAGAGAGGAGGACGAGCACGTCCGTCGTTACCTGGTTAGGTTGGATACGCAAGCGGTGCATGACAATATGTGGTATACACTTCATAGGGATCCTCCTCATGTGAGTATTGCCCCAGTGATGGTTCCTTATCTTTGGGTGCAAGCCGCCGGCCGCTCAGCACCTCGCGGCTTAGGACCCGGCAAAAGTTAGTTATATTATTCGTGATGTATTATGGATTAAATAAAGATGTATGCGTGATACTTTTGAATATTTGATCGATGATGTTTTTGTAAAGTGAGGACAATACTGTTCCCTGCTTTGAATTATTCTGCAATCCCCTTTTATAAAGCGACGGTTACCGCTGGCGGACACGTGTGACTGACACGAGTCGTGACCGCGAAGCCCGCCTTTAGTCCCGGTTGGTGTTA
>CAMZMU010000056.1:3882322-4105796 GCA_947311845.1 Poa pratensis | reverse complement strand
TGTAGTCCAACAAACTTTGAAGTATGTCTTATAGATTAGTTACGAAATGAAGCAGAACAAAGAGTGAGTGATGGAACATTTTTACGAATACAGAAATATTAAAAACATATATCACTAGTAGAAACAAGACCATCTATCCCGGGTCCAGAGGGCCAGAGGGCCTTTGATCCCGGGTTTACAACCGGGATTAAATGGTCGGGACTAGAGGGGGGGGTGGCTTTTATCCCGGGTGTCCACGACCCGGGATAGATGGGCCTCCACGTGGGCGCGGCTGGGCGCGCAGAGGGGGGAGCTTTGGTCCCGGTTCGTGACACGAACCGGGACCAAAGGGTTTGCATCTTTTGTATTTTATTTGCTTATTTTTTAGGGTTTTCGATTTTTTGTTTTCCATTTAATTATTTCCTATTAATTAAGATCACGTCGCGCATACAAAGTCACACACATATATAAAGTTGACACATCGATCGATGTCACGCGCGTGATGCATACATATAAGTCACACACATACGTTTTGATACATATATAATTAAGTCACACACCGACATCACGTTTCTCACGTCGAGATCACGTCAAAATTACATTGGAGGCAGAAAATAATTTCTAGGGTGAAAAAATTCTCCGGATTTCTTCAGGACCTCCTTGTTCAAAAATCCCGCCAATTCCTCTTGAATTGCTATAAGGCGCTTCGTTGGTATGAGCTTGTCCTTCTCTCGTTCCATCTAAATCAATAAGAAAATGTGAAATCATCAGAAAATGTGAAAATGGAAATGAACACAAATATGGTAATGAAGTAATTGCCGAGAGTGTATACAGACCTCTGTTGTTCTGAGCTTTCTATCCCGCTGATGAACAAAAGATCGTATGTACTCGCAAACATAATATCCACATAAATTATTCCCTTGTGCCTGCCTCAGACACCACTTTACAAATAATAGAATTTAATCAAAATAACAATCAAGCATGATAATGGTGCTGAAACTAGAATTTAAAAGTTGCGCGGACATATATATATAGTACTACTACTTACCTTGGTTTCATACCAAAACAGGTGCGGTTTCCAAGTCCCACGAACCTCGGTAATGAACTTTTCCCAAACCCTGGCCGGCAAAAGAAAAAATCAAAGGACTTGAACGAACGAAAGAGATCGATATATAGAGCGATAATGACTGAAGTTACCTCTGAAACATTGCTTGCAAGTTGATATAATCGTCCATATCTTTCCTTAACGAGTCCAGGACTTGAACGCATGCTTGTTCAGGTCTAATGTCTACCAGAATCCAATGGTTCCTTCACACATTTATATGTCCATGAGTTACACTAAACATCGAGTAAGCAAAGTAGAATGTGTAGAAGGTACGGTAACACTCACTTGAAGTTGTAAGGAAGAAGTATATCTTCACATGTATGGTGTTTCACTAGATATTGGAGCATGTTATGCTCGGTGTCCTCGGGATGGTTCCTTACGGTTACTTCATGAATCCAATATGGGTCCATGAACCCTAAACTATAGATTCCGTTGTCTCTGCATTCGACGATCTTCATTCTGCATATATAATAGCGTACAAAAGAATAAAGTTAGATAATTGGCAACGAACGAGCTGAGATAGAGACTTAATTAAATTGCATAAAATAAATCACTTACAAACAATAGCAGCTGATGATGGCTTTGTCGAGGGAGTCTTGATTGAATAACTGAAATATTTCGTCAAACGGCACATACATCGCGTTATCCTCTAAATAATGGTCTTTCTTATATGAAACGTGGAAATACTCATGGTGCCCCTTTACGGCTCCCTCGTACCACTCATGCAAACGTCGCAATTGTGTCGGCAGAGATTTGACCATCTCAGGTCTGACCAAGGGCTTCCCGTAGGCATATGTCCATGCATACATATACTCTTTGGGGTTTTCTATGAGAATTGTGTCTTGCTGTATTTCCTTATCGGACACCACTTTGAACGCGGGGACCGACTGGTTTGCCTGTTCTCCGAGCTGGGCCACTTGTTTCCCGGATTTCTTATTAGCTTCCCTCTTTTGGCGAAATGCAGCCTCCTTCTCCTGCTGGGCCTTTTTAGCTGCCATCTGCTGCTGCTCCCTCTTTTGGCGACATGCCTCATTCTCCTGCAAATTCCGTTCTCTAATTAACTTTTCAATGGTACGATCATAGTCGTCTCGCAGAATAGGCGGCCGTGCCGGCCCAGTCGATAGATTTTTCAGAAATTGTGCCACTTTTCCCGGTGCTATTACCTCCTTTCGCATGTGCCGTTTCGGTGCCAATTGTTTTTTCACATCAGCTCGCACCGACTCCTCGAGTTCCTCTGGACTCAAGTCGTAGGATCTCTTTGGAAGAGGCTTTCGCAACTCACGTTCCTCTCGAGTTTCTGGCGGGAAGTTTAAAGCACACCTCTCTGTATATTTCGACGGGATCTTTAGTTTCCGCGAAACAGAGCGCACTCTCTCTTGACTCGGGCTGGGCTCCCGACAGTCGTCACGAGGTGGCGAGGATGCATCTTGAGGTGGGGGGGATGGATCTTGAGGTGGTGGTGCAGGGGATGGATCATGACGTGGGGAGGGAGGATCTTGAGGTGGGGGGGATGGATCATGACGTGGGGAGGGTGGATCTTGAGGTGGGGGGTTGCTACTTGGAGGAGTCGGTGGCCTTGGCGGCGGCAAATTTGGAAACAAGATGTATTTCTTTGGCCACAGAATGATGGACTTCTTGGCATCTCCTAGTGTCCTCTCGCCGTCACCTCCAGGAATGTCAAGATTTAGATTAGCATATAACGGCACAACGTCATCCACCCCGACAATAGCATAGCCAGCTGGAATCCCGCCGAGATGGTACCTTGGTCCAGGTTCATTCAGTAAAGCATAGCCGACCGCCACCTTGAAGGACAAGTTGCCCATTGCCATATGTAGCTCGCATTCTGTCTTCTCCGTGATATCATCCACGGGGTATCGAGTCGGCGGCGCTTCAAGTTCAGAATGTTCCATCTGCGTGGAACCCACGCTGCTTTTTTGCTGATTAGATAGGGCGGCTTCGACTTCTGGACTTTCTAGCTGCACACGAGATTCCCTTTGCTGACTTTGCAACAGCTGATGCACCTTGCGTTCCAATGCCGATAACCGGTCGCTCTCCTCCTTTTTCTTTCTCTGACGGCTTCTATAAGTGTGAGCGTCTGCCGGAAAACCTTGTGCCCAAGTAACTCCGTATCCATAACCTCGTACTCGTCCAACTTTTTCAGGATTCCCGAGTGCGAGTGACAGCTCGTCTTTCTCTCTGTCGACCTTGTAGGTTCCATTTCGAACTTGCTCTATTGCTTTCTCAAGTTCTGTGGTTATAAACCTAATCTTTGCCTCCCATTTTCCCTGAGCAACAATCTTCCCTGTGTCAGGGTCCAACCCAGCGCCATGCGCGAACAACCAAAATTTGGACCTATCGGGCCAGCCCGCTGTCTGTGGAATCTTCCCCTCATCAAGCAGTTTTGCTTCAAATGCTTCCCACTTAGGCACGGCAGCCTTGTAGCCACCTGCCCCCAAAGTGTGGTGATATTCCTTCTTCGCAGCATTTAACTTGTTTCTTTCCGATCGGGCCACAGCGGCCTCCGATTCTCTTTGCTCTTTAAATAAGGGCCACTGGTCGTTTAGCTTCACTTGTGCTCCGGTGAATACTGGAGTGTATTCAGGATCTTTTTCCTTCTCTTCACAATAATCTTTCCATATAGTTTTCTTGTGGGTTCGGAACTGTTCGGCAGCCTTGCCAAGAGTCCACTCCTTGACTTTCTCCATCCACTTCTCGTTTTCTGTCACTTCTGGAGGCAGGGTGACCTTTGTCAAGAGCTTCTCCCAAAACAAATCTTTTGTTTGGTCGTCGACATAAGTCCAAGTGTTGCTCCCGTCCTTCCGCGGATGCCATTCTTGACATGTGATCGGTACCATGTCCCTAACTAAAACTCCGCATTGGTTTATAAATTTGCGGCGGCACTCTAAGGGTTGCATTGGTTGGCCAGTAGCATCAACTATGTCGATCACTACCCTTTGACCCTCCTTCATCGGCTTCGACGGGCCTCGAGGCTTCATGGCTTTCGACCCTTTCGACCCTTTCGACACTCTAGATGCAGATGATTTGCTTGTTCCAGAGGGCTAAAAGAAAAAAAAAGATTCGTTAATAACCGCAGGATCAAATAATTAAGCTATGTCATCGATCAACAGAGGCTTAATTAATATATACCTCGCCTGAGTTTGTTACTACCACTTCCTTCTCTACACAAATTTCTGCTCCCTCACCGGAGTCATTGAGAAATTGGGAGCTGAATTCCTCTAAATTTGCCACAACGTCTTCTTCACCGACAGGCGCGGCTGCACGTCCTGCTATAATCATACACATTCGCTCTTCACGATCCTCGTCTCTAACGCCGAGGCCCGTAAAAAGTGGATCCAATGGCTCTCCACGCTCCTCGTCTATGCCGAAGTCGTCCGGACAATTTGGATCCATGGCTCAATTAATGTGCCTGCAATCAATTTTGTAACAAGAATATGAATATCCATATGTAAAATTAAATGACACTCAAATCCATGGCTCAATTACATCTAAAATTTGCAAAAGAAGAAAGCCTACAATTGATTTACAAGATGAACAAGATGGCAATTTTAACTATATAATTCATTTTGGTTATAGTTACAAAATGAACTTAATTCATAGCAAAATTCATAGCAAAATTCATATCAATTTTAATCAATTTTACAAGATGGCAAATTTACAAGATGGCAAATTGATTTACAAGATGAACAAGATGGCAAATTTTACTATAACTTAGATCAATGATTTGGATCCAAAATTCATAGCAAAATTCATATCAATTTTGTTCTCCACGTGAACTTAATTAGAACAAAATTAATCTAAGTTAATTGTACTATGCAAAATTAATACAATGTTATCATTAGCATAACCCTAAATTTTAACACTAACCTAACAATTGTACTATGCAAATATAAAAAATTAGAAAATGTACCTAACAAAATGTGTGATCCAAACTTCTAGTACTATGCAAATATCAAAATTTATCCTAACTCTAACTACACTAACAATTTATCACTAACTAACACAAAATTAGAATAACAAACATAGGCACTAAAATTTGCTAATTTACAAACCTAAATTTGCTAATTTACAAACCTATATTTGCTAATTTACAAAATTATGAAAATAACTATAACTAATCTACAAAATTATGAAAAAAAAAACCTCTCACCTTGCCGACGGTGGTGGTGGAGCGCGTCGGCGTGGTGGATCGAGCAGCACCTCGGGCAGGGGAGACCAGCGAGGGCGACAGCGGTGTCGGGGGCGGCGAGACGGCAACGCCGGCCGGAGCAACTCCACGGGCGGCGGCGCTGCTCCACGGGCGGACGGCGCAGCGGTGGACGGACGGCGCGGCCGCTCCACGGCACTGCGCTGCACAGGGGCGGCTCCACGTACGGGCGGCGGCGCGGCCCCACGGCGGACGGCGGACGGCGCGGGGCAGCACCACGGCGGACGGCGCGGGGCAGCACCACGGCGGCACGGCGACGGGCGACGGCGGCGGCAGCGGGAGCCAGAGAGGAGAAAATTGGGGACTTGTGAAAATTTTGCAGCGGAACCACCACATATTGCGCCTAAAAGACCTTTCATCCCGGTTCCAGCCACGAACCGGGATGGATGACCCTTTCATCCCGGTTGGTGTTACCAACCGGGACCAAAGGTCTGTCTGGGCCGCGAAAAATTGCGCGCGAAGCCCAGCAGGCCTTTGGTCCCGGTTGGTGTTACCAACCGGGATGAATGGTGTTTTTCTTTTTTTTCTTGTTTCCTTTTCTTATTTCTATTTCTGTTTTCTTTTACATCTATTAATTTAATTGCTTTTGTAGTTTTGTTTTTCTTTTACATGTTTTTGAATTGTTATTTTAGTTTCTTTTTAAAATTTAACTTAAATGGTCCAATATATATGAAAGGCCTTTTTTTTTCTTGTTTCTATTTGTGTTTTCTTTTTCTTTTATATCTATTGATTTAATTGCTTTCGTGATAAATTTGATTTTTGACTGAGATAAGGTTTATCTTTCCTCCTTATATAAAGGCCAGGGGCCGGGATAAGGTGGGGTTGGTGGGGGCTGGGATAAGGTTTATCTTTCCTCCTTATATAAAGGCCAGGGGCCGGGAGACCTGAGAGCCTGCCCCTGCTCTCTCCCCTAATCCGCGCCGCCGCCGCCCTTGTCTGCGCCGCTCGACGCCCTCCTCCACGCCCGTGGCCTCCGCCGGCGCCGCGATATATCCTCCACACCACCGTGGACCTCCCCTCCGTCCCCATGCCAAGGTGCTGCCCTCTCCCTCCCCTACCTAGGTTGCACGCACCTTAGTTGTTTGATCAAATTCCCCGCTCATTTTTTCAGATCTCGGCGGGAATCGATGACGACCACCCATTTGTTGGAACCGGGCAGTGTCCGGGACTGGGCTCCGCCGGGCTGGCACTGGGAGGTGTCTTCCGGGACGCGTAGTTTGGTGAGGAATCCGGGTGACGTCGTCGACCCGGATCTTGTTTGGTGGCCGTCGCGTGGGCCAGCCTCGGTGCAGAGGCCGCCGGCCCCCGAGGTGGAGGTGCGTCACCGTATCAGAGAGGAGGACGAGCACGTCCGTCGTTACCTGGTTAGGTTGGATACGCAAGCGGTGCATGACAATATGTGGTATACACTTCATAGGGATCCTCCTCATGTGAGTATTGCCCCAGTGATGGTTCCTTATCTTTGGGTGCAAGCCGCCGGCCGCTCAGCACCTCGCGGCTTAGGACCCGGCAAAAGTTAGTTATATTATTCGTGATGTATTATGGATTAAATAAAGATGTATGCGTGATACTTTTGAATATTTGATCGATGATGTTTTTGTAAAGTGAGGACAATACTGTTCCCTGCTTTGAATTATTCTGCAATCCCCTTTTATAAAGCGACGGTTACCGCTGGCGGACACGTGTGACTGACACGAGTCGTGACCGCGAAGCCCGCCTTTAGTCCCGGTTGGTGTTACCAGACAGGTGGAGGTTCGGCGGCACCTGGTGGAGCCATAAAATATAAAATCTTATAGTGCCTACCTTCTCCGGCGAAACCTCTGCAAATTAGAAAAATAAAATTCATCTACCATCGACGCAGCCTCCCGCATCACTCCTGCCTTTCGACGACGCAACACCCTTCCCCTTCGACGACGCGGCACCCTTGTCCTAGGTTTGAGCGCCACTTCGATCCAAGCAGCGGTAAGACATCTCTGATGATCTACAACCGTCCGGCAAGACGTCTCTGATGATCTGCAACCGTTTGGAACGGTCGCAGGTCATCAGAGACGTCTTGCCACTGGTTGCCCAAAGATGCCTCTCCGAGTGACGCTGGAATGTTTTGTGTTTGAGCACCACTTCGATCCAAGCAGCGGCAAGACGTCTCTGATGATCTACAACCGTCCGGCAACACATCTCTGATGATCTGCAACCGTTTGGAACGGTCGCAGGTCATCAGAGACGTCTTGCCGCTGGTTGCCCAAAGATGCCTCTCCGAGTGACGCTGGAATGTTTTGTGTGTGAGTAACCTGTCTGAGGAGGGGGGCTATATATAGGGTACGTGTGCTTCTTTAGTCCCGGTTGGTAACACCAACCGGGTCATGTGGATCACGAAGTGGTCGTGATACTGCAGATCCAACAGCTCACAATCCCTCAAAAGAACACACCCTGATCCAACGGCTCACATCAGGGGTGTGTTTCTTTTGAGGGATTGTGAGCTGTTGGATCTGCACTCCCCACCACCACCACCACTCCCACCTCATCCACAGGTACACTTTCTAATCGCCTATAAATAGCGGCGTCCCTGCAGCGAACGGCACACAACGAGCCTCTACCTTCGCCACCGAATCCAATGGCTGGATTTAGCCTACCTGCTGGCATGTTCCTTGGCATTATTGTGTTCGTCCTTGTTCACCGGCCAGCCATTGGAGCCACCTCCTGTAGGTCGGTGAACAATGACAACACAACGACGCTGTTGGAAACACAAGCCCTCAGGTAGGTTGAATCCAGCCACTGGATTAGGGTGACGCAATGATGAATTGCCGAGGAGGTGGGAGTGGTGGTGGTGGTGGAAGTGGTAGCCATGCCCCTCGGTCCGATCCAAGCAGCGGCAAGGCGCTCTGATGATCTGCGACATTCCCAACACTTTTTGGGACGGTCGTAGATCATCAGAGACGTCTTGCCGCTGTGGATCGAAGGTCGATTTGCTGCTCACGACGACTTTAATGCTTTAATACATTACTATACATCACATAAAGGTTTCTAACCGACCGGGACTGAAGAAGCATACGGATCGTTTCACTCACACAGTTACATTATTACACATCACTCACACTTTTCATAAAACGGACTGTAAGGATGCATACGGATCGTCGTCGTCATCCTCCTCATTACACAATCTTCTTCAACTTTCTACCCGTCACTTTCTTCTGTTTGCGCCGTAGCCATGGACAAGCTTCTCCATTTAACGCGAGACTTGGGTCAATTTTCACTGCGAAGGGCCGGATTTCTTCAAAATTGTTGTAATCTTCTGACATGTCTGTCTTGTCCTCCACTCCCACGATAGTTCTTTTCCCTGAAAGAACTATGTGACGCTTTGGCTCATCATATGATGTCTTCGCTTGCTTATCTTTTCTTTTTTTTGGTCTGGAAGACATGTCATTCACATAGAAAATCTGAGCCACGTCTTTGGCTAGTACGAATGGTTCGTTGTCATACCCAAAATTCTTGAGATCCACTGTAGTCATTCCGTACTGCGGGTCTACGTTTACCCCACCATCCAGGTTGTACCATTTGCACCGGAACAAAGGTACCTTGAAAGAAGGTCCGTAGTCAAGTTCCCATATCTGCTCTATGTACCCATAATATGTGTCCTTTGTCCCATTGTTGTTTGATGCATCAAAGCGGACACCACTGTTTTGGTTGGTGCTCTTTTTATCTTGGTCGGCCGTGTAAAATGTATTCCCATTTATCTCGTACCCTTGAAAAGCCAATATAGTCGAAGATGGTCCTCTGGCCAACAAGTTTAGCTGTTCTTCGACAGTGTTGTCATTAATGAGACGTGTGTGCAACCACCCGCAGAAAGTCTTCAAGTGTTCTTTTTCAATGCATTCTTCAGCCATTAATGAGCGTAAAGTATTCTTGTGTTCCTCGATATACGGAGCCACCAAGCTCGAATTATGTAGAACTGTGTAGTGTGCTCGATTGAAAGAATCCCAGTCAGAAAATATTTGTTTCTTTCCTAGTGTTCCTTTTCCACGCAATCTCCCCTCATGGCGCGATTGAGGAACACCGACCGGGTTAACGTCAGGAATAAAGTCAACACAAAACTCAATGACCTCCTCTGTTCCATAACCCTTGGAGATGCTTCCTTCAGGCCTAGCACGGTTATGAACGTATTTCTTTAAGACTCCCATGAACCTCTCGAAGGGGAACATGTTGTGTAGAAATACAGGACCGAGAACTTGAATCTCTTCGACTAGGTGAACTATGAGGTGCGTCATAATATTGAAGAAGGATGGTGGGAACACCAACTCGAAGCTGACAAGACACTGAACAACATCCTTCTGTAAAGTTCCTAGAGTCAATGGATTGATCACCTTCTGAGAAATTGCATTGAGGAATGAACATAGCTTCACAATGGGTAGTCGAACATTTTCCGGTAGAAGCCCCCTCAATGCAACCGGTAGTAATTGTGTCATAATCACATGGCAGTCATGAGACTTCAGGTTTTGGAACTTTTTCTCTGCCATGTTAATTATTCCCTTCACATTCGACGAGAAGCCAGACGGGACCTTGATACTGTTCAGGACTTCAAAAAAGATCTCCTTCTCTTGTTTGGTAAGAGCGTAGCTGGCAGGACCTTGATACTTCTCTGGATTAAGTTGGTCGTCTTTCGTCTTCTCGTGCATATGTTGATGGTTCAGTCGTGCACCCGGTGTATCTTTCGTCTTCCCATACACACCCAAGAAGCTTAGCAGGTTCACGCAAAGATTTTTCGTCACGTGCATCACGTCGATTGCAGAGCGAACCTCTAGGATTTTCCAATAGGGTAACTCCCAAAATATGGATTTCTTTTTCCACAAGGGTACGCGCTTGTTGGCGTCTTTCGGAACAGATAGACTGCCAGGACCCTTTCCAAAGATTACTTCTAAATCCTTGACCATCTCATATATAGCATCACCATCAGGGCAGGTAGGCTTCGTCCGGTCATCAACCTCACATTTGAAATGCTTGCCTTTCTTTCTTACGGGATGCTCAGGTGGAAGAAATCGACGATGACCTGGGTACACATTCTTGTTGCCTACATATATACTTTCAGTCTTATCTAGACAGTGCGTGCAAGCATTGTATCCCTTGTTTGACTGTCCTGAAATGTTACTAAGAGCAGGCCAATCATTGATGGTTACAAACAACAACGCTCGTAGGTCAAATGCCTCTTGTTTGTGCTCATCCCACACACGTACCCCTTCGTCACTCCACAACTCTAAAAGTTCTTCAATCAATGGCCTTAGGTACACATCAATGTCGTTGCCGGGTTGCTTCGGACCTTGGATGAGCACCGGCATCATAATAAACTTCCGCTTCATGCACAACCAAGGAGGAAGGTTATACATACATAGAGTCACAGGCCAGGTGCTATGACTGGAGCTTTGTTCCCCGAAAGGATTAAAGCCATCTGTACTTAGACCAAATCTTATGTTCCTAGCGTCATCTGCAAACGTCTTGAAGGTCCTGTCGATTTTTCGCCACTGCGACCCATCAGCGGGGTGTCTCAGCATCATGTCTTTCTTACGGTCTTCTTTGTGCCATCGTAACAACTTTGCATGCTCTTTGTTTTGGAACAAACGTTTCAACCGTGGTATTATAGGAGCATACCACATCACCTTGGCAGGAACCCTCTTCCTGGGGCACGGATCGCCGTCAACATCACCAGGGTCATCTCGCCTTATCTTGTACCGCAACGCACCGCATATCGGGCACGCATTCAAATGCTCGTACTTCTCACCGCGATAGAGGATGCAATCATTGATGCATGCATGTATCTTCTGCACCTCTAATCCTAGAGGGCACACAATCTTCTTTGCTTCGTACGTACTGGGGGGCAGTACGTTATCCCTTGGAAGCATCTTCTTTATTATTTTCAGCAAATTCTCAAATCCTCTGTCAGTTGTACCATTCTCTGCCTTCCATTGCAGCAATTCCAGCGTGGTACCAAGCTTCTTCTGGCCATCTTCGCAATTTTGGTACAACAATTTTTTGTGATCCTCTAACATGCTATCCAACTTCGACCTCTCGTTTTCACTTCCGCTGTTTATCCGTGCATCAAGAATGGCCCGGCCAAAATCATCATTGGGCTCTTCTTCAGCTTCGTCTTCCCCCATTGGAGTATCACCGTCTGCAGTGAACGTAGGATAGGTGTCATTATCCTCTTCTTCTTCATTTTCTTCCATCATAACCCCTCTTTCTCCGTGCTTGGTCCAACAATAATAACCATCCATGAAACCCTCCTCCAACAGGTGGACGTGAATGGTTCTTGACGTAGAGTAATCCCGCTTATTCTTGCAGACTCTACATGGACAAAGAATATAACCACTCGACGGCTTGTTATCATTAGCCACACGGAGAAAACTATGCATGCCATTGATAAAGTCGAGACCGCGTCGGTCACTGTACATCCATTGCCGGCTCATCTGCATTATATAAATATATCAAAAACCATTACACTACATCATAAATATATAGTACTGACCAAATTAATTAATACAAGTTCATCACATTAAAACCAAAGTAGAGTAGTGCCCAAATGTAATACATTGTTCTAATGAAACATACATTAATTGAACCTAACATACAACTATCTAAAGAATTTAAATCCAACAACAAATGCGATCAAAATCGCAACTAAGGTAACTATTGAACCAACAGCATAATGATACCAAGCCTCTCGACTAATGGCATATTTTCTAATCTTTTTAAGCTTCAAGCGCATTGCCTCCATCTTCATCTCGTGAGCAGCGACGACGACCCCGTAAGCATCATCGATGTCGGCAATCTTCAAGTCCAATACACTCTTCTCTTCTAGGTATTGGAGACAAAGATCTTCGCTTATCTTCAATTTTGCTTTCAAATCGTCGTTTTCCTTTTTAAAATACTCGACAATAGGGTCGACTGGAATTTCCGGTTCAACTACCTCCTAAATAAAAATATCTCTACGTCAAGTTGGTCGGGCATGAGTGTGATAAACACGAAACGAAACAAATAGTTATGAAAATATACCACATCCGAATCATAGATCGGACGAGGGCCGACGGGGACGGATATCAAAACCATGACACTATACATATAAAAAACAAAAGAAATTAATTATACAAGAAATAAATATGCATTTAAATCATACAAGTATATATATAGGTTTTAAAAATAAAAGATAAAAAAGAGGCTCACCAAAGTGGTGCCGGTGACGGGACGACGCGGGCTATCGACGGCGGTGAGGACGGGGACAACACTAAAATCCACAAATAATAAATTAATTTGGGCTCGCAAATACACTTTCTAGCTTGGGCATTTCATCAAACACCTTGCTAGCATTACAAAATTGAAATGAGCTAAACTAGCAACGAAATGAGCTAAAGTTGCAACGCCGGAGGAAAGAACGATGTTGCTAACCTTTGAATAGATGGGGTGCCTTCAATCCTCTCAAATGGTGCAAAAAAATGGGGATTAATTTGAGTGGGAGAGAGGAAAATGGAGGAGAAATGGTGATGAACTCGAGCTAGCTCGGGTGGAAGAAGATGATATATAGCAGGGAGACCCTTTGATCCCGGTTTGTAACACGAACCGGGACCAAAGGTCCCCTGCCAGAGGGGCCCAGCGCGGCGACGCATGTGGGCGCATGTGAAGACCCTTTCATCCCGGTTCGTGTCACGAACCGGGATGAAAGGTCCCAACCGACCCGGGATCAATGCCCACGGGCGCCACGACGGCTCGACCCGGGATCAATGGTGCATTGATCCCGGGTTATAATTCGGCCGGGACCAAAGCTCCGGATGGATGGTCATGTTTCTACTAGTGTATAAAAACTAGTATAGTCATAAAAGGATCTAGATCGAATATAGTGCGGACATGAAATGTTTGTCCAAACCTACGGACCCGTTAAATGAAGCATAAAAATACAAGCAACTCACAAACCACAAAACTTGTTCCCTAACCCTAACATGGTTGCTCAATTTTAATGGAGAATAAGGGAAGGGTCAAACGGTTGAATCCTCTTAAAACTCATAAAGGGATTACATTGTCGCCAGTTTTGAGATGGAGCGCGTCGGTGTTCTGGTTTATAAGGTCACATATTGTGCATGCTAGATTCAGCATGAACAACAACCCTAAGAGCATCTCTAACAGTGACCATAAAAGTGGTCAAACCCTTAAAAATCGGATGTTTACAGTTTTTGTTGCAGAAAAAAGCCCCGAATAGAGCCCTTAAAAATGGTCAAACCCGTAAAACTTTTGAGGGGGACTGGGAATTCGTAGCCACAACCGGTGAATTTGTAGATCGATCGGTTGCAGTATATGGAGGAATTGGGGAATGCACGAGGAAGAAGAAGACCACAAAGAATATTCAGAGAATATTCTGTTTTACAGTTTGTATATAAGGTTTCTGCTATGTCGCGACTCATTTTTCCCCAAAAAATGCGAGTTTCGCGAACTTTAAAACACGTTTGAGGTTTCGCGTTTTAAGGTCTCTGTTAGAGATGCTCTAAAACAGGTAATCTCTCATTTGCGAGAAACCAAAAAAATATGTTTCCATGCTTATTATGCCAGAAAACGTTATTCCATTCATTTTTGCTTTTGCCAAAACAAGTTCTTTTCGTTTCCATTGTGCAAAATTCCTCGTGGAAAATTCATAACTTTTCGCCCCATTTGCATCCCTATGATAGATGACATATACTAGCAAAATGCCCGTGCGTTGCAACGGGCAACGGAATTTTTTGCAATATAACTTGTGCTATAGGAATAATTTATATGCCATTTCTTCCATAACAGCTGATTCCGTTACCAAGATGATGAAATTAACAACCGAGTTTCTCTCACATGCGACCCTCATCCTTTTATCAAATTTAAATCTACAAACAAACTGAATGAAACGGATGAATTTTAAACGTGATAAGTAAATCCTTCTGAAACTGGAGCCTCGCTCCCTTCTGCTATAATGGAGTCATCTGATTCTCTTTATGCCGCAGCTGTGGTCATGAACTTGCATTTAATCTTCTCACACACCCTAGTGAACAGGTAAGATAATTATCAGTTGTATTAGGAACGTAGCTGGGTTAAACAAAGCTCCTTCTCCAGAAATATCTGAATCAGAAAGCTTGGCTGAATCATTTCTCACAAAATTCCCTTCAATTAACCCTGAGTGTTCGTACATAATACTTTCTCCTGCAAGAAGCCTCGTATAGTCGTATTCAGGCTGTTGGACAATATCTGTTGTCTCCATAGAGCATTTCTTGCAATGTTCAACGCTCTGTGCAAATTTGTCAGCTCAGTCTACCAATAGCAGTTAAAAATCAATCTGGGGCAACAGAGAAAAATCAGGGGAAAATCTATCCAGAGCCAATGGAGAACTGGACTGCCCACCTGCATACGCGCTCTCTTCTGCACTGGAACGAGCAACACCGAGCGACCGAACATGCGTGCATGAATCCGGTCTAGGGCCGAGTTGTGATCTCAGTGACCGTACGCCTCGCGCAGGCGGTGCTGGAACCACGCCATGTCCAGGCGCTGGTACTTCTCGCGCTGGCTGCCGCCCCTTTGGGTTCACGGTGACCGGATCAGTGAGCACCGGGTCGTTGCTGGAATAGTGCCGGTACAGCGAGCTCTGGACAGAAGGATCTTGTACGGGATGTAGCGGACCGCCGTGCCGGCTCGCCATAGTTGGTGCCGAGTGGCACCACCTGGATGAACACAGAGCCCGGGCGCATGACGATGAAGTGCGTCATGGCGGCGCCGTGCACGCCAACCATCACGTCCGACCCGTTCAGGACTCGGTTCATCTGCGCGAGCTCCGTGTCCGAGCGCGGCTGCAGCAACTCCACGCGAAACCCAGCCCTCGCCGCCTCACGCACCAGCGTTGTCGATCACGGGCGACCCGTCCCGGGACACGATCAACAGCCTCCGCTTATCGTTCCCGACCGGCGACCGCCGTGGCGGCGTGGCGCACCGGACCTTCATGCCTCCGCTGCTGCGAGGGTATCCTTTTCTTCGTTTCCTTCTCGGTCTTTAATTTCCTCTTCTTCCTCAACGATCACCTTGATACGGCCGCGGTTGCCGGAAGTCCTGAATGCGCAGACCGACGACGGCCTCCCGGAAGCAGTGCGTCCGGTTGTCGTTGGCGAAGTTAGTCGGGGATCTGCTCCACGATGTGGCCATACTTGGGCATACCAGCAAGACGAACACCACCTTCTTGTTGTACCGCAGCGCGGTGACGTAGAGCGTATTATGCCGTCGTTGAACTCGTGGTACACGTTGCATGTAGTAGTGACTCTTAAGGCAACGTTGCTTACCAATCGGAGGACTCATATTCTTGTTCGCTTACCGATTGGTGTTTTCCGGTTAGGACACCTATTGCTTACCGATCGCAGGACTCCTCTTTCTTCTCCACGTTTTCTGACGTACCAACCATCACCTGAAGACATATTATATAGTAGAGATGCAAGAAAATACAAGGACTTCGTCAAAGTTCATCATAAAGCCGCACAAACGCAGGAGAGGCAAATTTTCCGGTCGCGGGATCTTCTTTTGGTTTTTTCTACGGAAACCGATTCTCTCCTGACTCTGTGCATGCGTCGGACGCCTGTGGTTCCGCGTGCCCACAAGCTCGTCTCGTGCAGTATGCCGGAAGTCAATTTCATCGAAACGGAAACTGCCATCTGCGAAACTTGGGCCGAGGCAGCTGCCACTAGCGTATATATCCGAGGTTGGAGCACGCCCGCCACAGTATAACAAATAAGCTCTGTGGGCTTGTGAGGTTGGAGAAGCAGCAGCACCGGGTCTATGCAGGTTAGATAAACCTAGGGCTTGTGAGGTTTGCCTTTTGCGAATCTGCGCTACTAGCTAGGAGAGCATGCGTGTTGGAGTATTGCCGGTGTCTTCTTTTTCTTCCCCTACAACCTTCTTGCCTGAGGATATCTGTCTCCTACGCGCCTAGCGGTGACGCCGAATATCTCTTCGGGCAATGGCCAAAGTTCCAAACAATGGTGTTTTTGTCCCGAATATCATAGTGGGTTTGTTTGCCATGACTGAGGTTGGTCATCGTACAACCCTACAGTAAGTGCGAGGGAGCCTCATGCTCCTGGTCGCATAGAGGGCGGGTGCGGCATCCCACACCCGTGAGTCTCTCCGGTGTCAAGCATCTGTTCTTGGCCAAGCCAAGCGAAGAACTTGGAGCATCCTTTTTTTTTTGAACGGGGGTGTCGAGCATCTGTTCTTGGCCAAGCCAAGCGAAGAACTTGGAGTCCATCGAAACATTTGTTCGTCGGAAAAAAAATCCAAACAGGTCTCAGTTTCAATCGGAAAAAAAGGGGTTTTGAATTTTCGTCGGACGTACTTGCAGATAAATCTCATGTCAAACTGAAAGACCAGTCAATGGAAGAAAACCGATGGAAACTAACATTTTTCTTAGCCTTCGTAAAGCAATTAAAAAGAACATGAATGAAAATTTGCAGCGCTTGTGCTACTCACTAGTACAAATTGGGCACATGCACACGATTGAAATTGTGATGGGGAGAAATTACGAGATGGGAAAGGAGAGGAAGGGACCCTCGAGAGATGCGTGGCGAGGCAGAGTACTGTCTTTTGTATGTCCTAGGGCCTTGCCCTCCGTTGCTCCTCGTTTTGTTTTCGCATATATCAATCATCATATTGACCCCTTTGGTAGGTACTTGCGGTCTTCCATCATGGGATTAGCTTCTCTCTCCCGTTCCATTGAGCATCCGGAGGCCTCCACCGAATTGAATCAGCGCAATGACTGGGAATGCATTATAAACTGGTTATGCATCTTTGGCTACTCTGTGCTTACCCGTCCTGGTAATCGGTTTGGTAATCGCAGATCCGGATCCACTCTCCGGGGACGTGAAGTTCTCCATGGGGCCAGTCGCTCACGAAGGCCTTGTTGATTCTTCCCTGAATCCACCCGGGTTCAACCTCACGCTCTATGCCAGAAGCACATACAAAAACAAGGCGTTCTGTGGCCGAGACGTAAGCTTTGAGGTGGCCTACTCGGGTGTCACCATCGGCGTGGGGAACGCCACCCCGTTCTGCGTCGAGCCCAAGGACGATGTCGTTCTGACGACGGTCGCATAGCCTAGATGGGAGGTTCTGCCGGACAAGCTGCGGCAGCGCATGGCCGACGACCGGCGGCGTGGCGATTTGGAGCTGGAGGTCGTCATGTTGTTCTACCATGATGACACGGAACTCATGACCTTGTGGATTCGATGTCGCACGACTCTGGACGCCAGGCAGCCCACGCAATGCAAACCCATATAGGCCACACTGGCTTAATCCAGTCGGGGTCAACTTTACGGGTCTGTTTGTATTGAAGGATTTTCATACTAATATTGGAGGATTCCAATCCATAAGATTTTTTCCTAACGAATACATTTGGATCACAGGAGTAAGACCTTCAAAATTTCTGTGGATTGCATTCCTACGCCCCAATCTCATAGGAATTTCAACATTCACTATAATCTTTTTTTTACACTCATTCACGTAGGATCGAGACACTTTTCCTGTGTTTTTCCTGTGTTTCATACAAATGACCATTCCTATAGTTTTCCTCTAATCCTCTGATTTGCATATGTAATACTATCAAATTCCTGTATTTTTTCAATTCCTCCGTTTTCTAATCTTGTGATCTAAAGAATCCCTACATGTGTAGCCGATTAGCTCAAACAAATTCATTTTTACTACTTATTATTTGAATAGGAGGTGCTACGCCGTAGGGACTGAAACCATAGTTGGGTTTGTGTGCCTTCGATCATGGCGCATACGTGGGAGTCAAACCCCCTTTATCTCAGTTTGTTATAACTATAATCAATCCAACATTCTCACATTTGATCGCAAAGACAACAAACATCATAGGTCCATCCGTAATAGAAACAACATACCAAGATAGTAGATGTTATAGTGACAAAAGGAATCCACTGAACCTCAGTATGTATAATACATCATCCTAATTTAAAATGAAAAACACAATACTTTATGGAGTTGGTTTATTAGATTGTTCTTATTTTCATAATCAAAAAGGATTCACAATAACCTATTCATGTCGGCAACATAAATATAAATATGGGTAGCAAGCCAATAAACGTTCTGTTCAACATCAATAGTTTGATTCTGAACTTTATATTTCACAACATGAAACATATTTTCAAAAGTTTTGGCAACGCAAAGAAGTGAGCCCAGTTCACCTGGTTAGGCAAATGGATGTACAAGCTAGCCACCCATATTCAAGTCCTCACAGACGCAGATTTGGGTTTTTATTATTAAAAAAACGATGTAGGTAATCCCGGCGACTGCGATTTCAGTGATTGTTTCTAAAACACAACCGAACACGCGATTTGCTTCCATCTATAGCCGATGTTCTCTTTATTGCTTCCATCTATCCGCTGTTCACATTTAAACCTGCAGCTCAAAATCCCTCTACGGGTTGCTAGGGGCTTCCCCCACCGCATTCATTTCAAAAATAAAAGTTGGCAACGCCATTTGAATTTTTATTACTCGCATAGAAATATGCGTGTTCATAATGCAGTAAGTGGTACCACCTTAATTTGGGCAATAAAACTTGGTTGACATACAACCTACCCGGTAGCCTCTTAACATGCCACCAGGCTGCACGACGTCCTACTGGAGGTGGGCGTCAAGGGCCCGCCCATTCCGGTCGGATGGTTCGAGGAGGCGTACGGCCCGCTGATAGGGGACATGGCCATAGTGTGCGAGAAGACGGGGTTCGGGAGGACGGCGGCGTTCTGCCTCCCGATGGTGAACCGGCTGGTATCCGTACGCCTAAACGACGCCACGAGCCCAGGCATTCTCCTGCTCACGAGTACCAGAGAGCTTGAGGAAAAGGTACGGCCGTTTCCCCCCGATCTGTCCCAATCTCCATTGTGTGTGATACGCGTTTGTTTGCATATTAACAATGAGCAAATCATGGTAATTAATCTTAGTGGGTGGGTATATATCTGTTTGTAGTTTCAAGTTTTTACTTTCCACTAATTGTAGTTTAGTTGCTAAACTACTGAACTAAAATTAGTTCTCTCATAGTGGCTAAACTGCAATTACTTTCCACTAGTTGTAGTTTAGTTTCTAAACTACAATTAGTTTCCCTAGGGTAACGTAAAATAGAGAATTGTCATTTATTTATACTAAACCATTTTACCTTTGCACTTACATTACACTTTTTCGGCATATAATTTTAACCATTACATTTATTATAGTTAACAGACTTGTCATGTCAGCTATATGAAGATATTATTGTTTTAACTATGTAATTTGAGCTTCGACATTTAAAATTGCACTCACACTAAATTTGAAGCATATATTGCAGGGCAACTAAAGTTTTTTTTACAGCGGCTAACTAAAGTTATGTGTTTGCTTTTTGATATAATGCTTCATTAACTATTTGGTTAAGCAAAGTTCTTTTGATCAAAGAAAAACACAAAAATTGCACTTCACAGATTAATTTATGCCATTTAGGTGAACTGCAAATATATGTGCGCCTTTATTTGTAGTTTTGTCTTCTTAAATATCATGATGCTTCCCTCTAAAGATGGTTGAGGTTTCTCGAAAGCATGATTGTCTATTTTAGGTATAACTAATGAAAAGATATAACAATTAATGTGTAAGCAGAACCTCCTAGAATACACAAAATATCTATGAGGGGATTTTCCTATAATTATTACATTGCTCATCCACAGTGACGTGGGGTGGCCACGGCAAATCTCAGGGTCGAGTACCCCAGGTTGATTGAGAGGGAGAAAGGTTGAAGTGCTGGTAGTTACCACGGCTGACAAGCAAGGCGATTTACCCTGGTTCAGGCTCCCGGAGGATAATACCCTACTTTCAGCTTGTCTGTTATTGATGGTTTGGAGGTGTTACAATGGCGATCCCGGCGAGATGTCGATCTCGCTAGGGTTTTGGGTGGTGGAATAAGAGCGTGCCCTAGATCGGCGGCCCTCCCAACCTTTATATTGGAGGCTGGGTCTCGGGAGTTCGCAACCGACTAGGTTTACATGTAAGGTAAGTCTCTACCGACCTACACTACACCTTCCTTGGGGCGCACTACATCTTCTTTGGGCCCCCTTTGTGGGCCTTGCATATTGTCTTCTGGTAGGCCGTTCGTTAGGCCCTAGTCCTCGCGTACACCAGGTACCTTCATGGTGGGGCACGCGATAGGTAGGCCCACGTCAGTAGCCCACGAGTGCTTGGTCGAGTTGAATAATCGAGTAAGGACTCTTCTCCGGGTGCACGTCATTCTTTACCTGTTGCAAAGCATTTTGTTCTGAGTCGGTAGTACATCGACTGTTGGATATGTTCATGTTCGGCTGCCTAGCCGACAGTTTCTAGGGATGATGACATGGCGGGCCTGGTTCACTCGACGGATCGGGACCAGTTAGATGCTCTTGGGCAAGAACCTAGCCAGCCTACATCAAGCCCGAGTCCACGGACTCGAACCTGGAAATAGCTGATAAGTTTCGACTCATGCCGCGGAGGCCTTACAGAGGATTTTATGATGAATCGGGTGCCCAACGCGTCCGTCAGGATTTTCTTCATATCTGCTGGCACGGAAATTACAGGGTAAACGCAGCGGGTGCGAGCCCTGGACGGCTCGACAGATCGGCGGGTCTTATCTTTGCACTTTGGGTGCAGCATCCGAGGATCATATGCGGCGGACGCATCTCGGGAATCGAATGTTTTGCGACTGCTGTCGTTGTAAGCTTGTGTATAAAACTGAGTAGCTTCAGTCGATAGGAATTCGAGTGCCTGCTTTGGGACTCAATGGTCCAGGAGTCTTGTGCTTATCGGGGGCGCGACAGCGCTCCCGATGGGAGTAGCCCCCGAGATTAAGCTGAATTGCTTGCAATTGGGGTTAAGCTCATTTAACCTCCAGTCGAAAGAAATTTTTTGATACGCTCCCGATGGGAGTAAATGAAGAATGCTTTTGGGGACTCGACAAATCAAGTAGTCCCGTTTCGGCCGTGTGGCCTACTGAAAAAGGAAGTACGATTTTGGGGACTCAAAGGATGAAGGAGTCCCCTTTTCAGCATATTGGCCTACTGGATATGATCGGGTGGATATTCACCTGAGTCGAATGACGCGAGGGTCCGTCGAGGGGACCCGACCGCCTGTTGGTTTTGTCTTGTTGTTTGTACCAAAAGTCTGGCTCGAAGGATTCTCCAGCTCGTAAAGCTGACGTCATGCATGACGATCTTTGTTTGCGCGGTTCCGCTGATGGGACGCGTCAGTGCGGGCCCCCCTTGTCAGTGTTGACCAGGAAAGAAGCCGTTTCAGTTCTGATTTGACCGCACGGCGCGAAATTTTCGGAACGTGATGATGGTTGCCTTGTTCCTCGTGCGTAGTGGGCGGCGCGGCCTGCGACGGTTGCGTACCACTGCCGCCACGTGTATGGTTGGATGTAGGCCGTTACGGCCGATGCCGTTTGGACGGTGCTGATTGGGCGGCTTCGCGGTATATTTATTTCACCGCGGGGGGATAGATCGATTTTTATCCCCATACTTGTCGTTCCCTTTCCTTGTTTCATCTTCTTCCTCGCGCTCTGCCTCCATATCCACTGCAACCGAGCTTGGTCCACGCACCAGCTTCTAGCCACCAGCCATGATGAAGGGAGGCGGAAAGAAGGTTGCGGCCGCAACGAGCTCCGCCGCCGTCGGCGCTGCAGCTGTGAAGACGAAGAGGGGGAGTACGGCGGCGAGCGCCGCTGCCATTGTTGATGCTGCCGCCGTGGACATGTTGAAGAAGATTCCCGGCAACTGGGTCAGATCGTCCGTCAAGCAACGGCACCTGGATGAACTCCGGGAAGACGGATTGCTGCCGCCAGTGGACCAGCTGGCCACGTGTGCGCCGGGGAAAGAGGTAACTCCGCAGCCTCGAGCCGGCGAGCGCGTTTGCTTCGTGGATTTCTTGCATCGGGGCTTCTCCTTTCCCCTCCATGATTTCGTACGCGGGTTGCTGTATGCTACGGGATTCAGATACATGATCTGACGCCGAACGGCATCCTCCACATCACCTGCTTTTTCGTTCTTTGCGAGTGCTTCCTGGGAGTGCACCCGCATTGGGGCATGTGGAAGGCCATCTTTAATATCAAGTGGAACGTGGGCGGCGGTGGCACCTACCCACTTGGCGGCTTCGGCATCCAAGTGCGTGGCGACACCAATTACTTTTTGCTGAAGCAGTCCGATTCCGCTCAAGGCTGGCGGAAGAAGTGGTTCTACGTCCGCGTGGAGCAGGAGGGCCTCCCCGCCTTTGCGACTGACAAGCCGCTGAGGAAGTCGAATGCCTGGGCCCACGCGTTGTCGAACGAAGACAAGGTGGAAGTGGCGCCCTTGCTAGGAAAAGTTGCCGAGCTGTTGAAGGCGATGGGCAAGGAGGTGGGTGGCATCCACCTCATTGCCAACGTGTGCAGCCGCTGCGCCTTCGGGACCACCCTATGTGGGAGTACCAAGGCGAGAACGATTCGACTCGCCTGACGAGGGAACCGCGGTCGAAGAAGGAAGTCGAAAGCTCTGTGCGGTCCATGACCAGTCTCAGAACTGTAGACCCTTGCAACGTCGACTGCCCCGTGAAGCCATATGGAGCCGATAACCTTCTGCCCGAGGTATGGATCTGAATCTATTTGTTTTCGACGCTTCTGTTTTGTTGTTGTGCTAGTTCTCCGTGCGTGCGTCCTTGTTGAATTTCTGTGTGCTTGGTCGCAGGGTCACCCGGCTCCCACTTATCTGCAAGTAAGTCCGTTTTTCACGTTTTTGGGTCAAACAATTAATTGCCATTGCATACTTTATTTGCCCTTGGTATTTAAATAATATCACTGAACTCAACTCTCATACAATTTGCGTAGTTTTTATGTGTTCGATTCATACTCTTATAATTGATTCATATCTATGCATTTGTGTGTGATGGAATTCAAATTTTCGCGCCTATTTTACATCATGTATTGGAGCTTACAGTTTTTCGGTGCACTAAAATATATCATCCACTGATCAAAAGGTGTATTATAGTCAAAAAAAAATAGTGGTGCAGTATTATACATCATCTACTGTAAGACGGATCGAGTTGAGTAAAGATGAAGCTCCCGGAAGGATAACCCTTTCCAGTGGGCTTTAGAGCATCTCTAGTGGCTCCTCTAAACGGGCGTGGATGCTAAATATACACCACGCGAAGCCAAAAAACGCTTCCAGTGGATCGTGTATCCAGGCGTGGAAGCTATACACGTCCATCCACGACGGTACTGGACGTGGAAGTAAACACGCCTCGTCCACGCTCGTGAAAGACGCAAGCGAGGCTCCCGCTCTGCTCCCGCCTTCGTCGGAAACCCCGTCGAGCTCGCCAGCGGCCGCTCCCCTCCGGTAAGCTCCCTCTCTGTCGCTCCTTTTTTCATTCCCGCCTGTAGATAGGAGATTAGAGGAGGCGGGGACGTCGGGCGGCGACCGCACGGCTCGCCAGATCCGGCGGCGGCGGCGCGCGCCATGGAGATCGCGGAGAGAGGAGTTGGGGGAGGTGGGGTGAGCTCCGGCCGCGGCCCTGTGCAGCGGCGGCGGCCTGGAGGGCGGCGACGGCGGGCTGGAGGGAGACGGGGTGGGGGCGGCGGCCTGGAGGGACACGGGATGGAGGAGGGAGATGGGGACGGCCCGACGGAGGAGAGAGGAGGATGCGGTGGCCTGGATTTCGGCAGCGGCCCTGTGCGGAGGCGGCGGCCTGGAGGGCGGCGACGGCGGGCTGGAGGGAGATGGGGACGGCCCGACGGAGGAGAGAGGAGGATGCGGTGCTGGCTATTTTCCTGGATTTGGCTCGGTCCGGTAGTGGCCTGGCTCGGTAGCGCCCGATGGTGGCCTGGATTTGGGCATATATTCCTCGATTTGGTGCTGGCTCGATTTTGTGTTGTATACTTGTATAGCAGAAAATATCAGAGGAGGATGCTGTACATTTTGTACTGATCTAGTGATCTAGGGTACATTTGGTACTGATATAGTGATCTAGGAAAATAGCAGAGGATGGTTAACTTGTCTCCATACTGTTGTGTAGCAGAAAATACTTGTGTTTGTGTAGAATTTGCTAAAAAAAATTATGTTGGCTGTGTGTGTTTGTTGATTGTTTGCAGATGGATGGTGATGAATGCTTCTTGGACACCATGGGTTTTGGTTACACACAAACACAACCAGAAAGTCCAATTGGAGAGCAAGCAACACCATCAACGCAGCAACATTCTGCAATAACAGAGAAAGCAAAATCCAACAAAGGAAAAAATTGGTCTAGTGATGAGGACAAAATTCTGATAGCAGCATGGGCAAATACAAGTTTGGATATTGTCGGGACAGATCAAAACCGAGATGCTTATTGGGCTAGAATTTCAGAGCACTACAACGCACACAAGGAATCATCATGGCCGAAGCGTAATGCTAATGCAATAAATTGCCGTTACACATTGATTAACAGAGAGACCCAAAAATTTTGTGGTTGTCTTCAGCAGATTTTAAATAGGGAAGAAAGCGGAAGGACTATAGCAGAAAAGGTATGCGTCTATCTTCTACTTCTATATGTGCTGTGCAATATTCTATATGTGCTGTGCATATTTTAACAATACATTTCTATGTGCAGACAAACGATGCACACATTATGTTCAAGGAAATGGATCTTAAAAAGAAAAAGCCTTTCACATTGATGCATTGCTATGTAGAGTTTTCGAAGCATCCAAAGTGGCAGACAAGAGAACTTGAAACTTCTCATAAGAAACAAAAGAAGACCATTGATGCAAGTCCGGGCACAGCCACCCATGATCCGGCTGATGCATCCTCGGTACGCACTGATGCTACCTCGATACGCACTGATGGTCTTGAACATGAGAAAAGACCTGATGGTGTGAAGAAGGACAAATTGCGGAGAGGTAAATCTGATGACAGTGCTTCCAAGTTGTCATTAGAAACTGTGTGGGCAGCAAAGCAAGAGAAGGATGAGATCAAAGAGGCGGCAAGAAATGTTCGCTATGCACAGCAATTTGAATTGCGAAAAGAGGAGATTGCACTCAAAAAGAAGGAGGATGCACGAAACGAGAGGGAGGATGCACGAAGACAGTTTGAATTAGATGAGAGGGTCATGCTCATGGACACTAGTGGTATGACTGATATGCAAAAGCAGTTCTACCAAGCTAAACAGAATGAGATCCTTGCTCGCCGCCTAGAGTAATGTGAGCTATATGTTGTTGTTGTAAGAACTATTTACTGCTTTCTAGTTGTTGTTGTAAGAACTATTTGATGCTTTCTGCTAGTTATTGTAAGAACTATTTGATGTCCCAAGAGGATGTGTTCATTGTGTTGCGTGAGAGACGACAGAGAAATCTAGGAGTGAGAAGAGAAGTCACAGGTAGAGATGCTGGAAGAGAGCTGGTCGGGGTGGTTTATATAGACCAGAAATATGGCCGTTGAAAATATAGCCGTTGGAATATAGCCGTTTGAAAATATAGCCGTTGGAATATACACGTCCTGATTTACACGTCCATATACACGTTCCACTGAAAAACTAGGACGTGTATAATTTAGCAAGGTGTATATGGACGTGTATATGGAGATATACACGTCCATATTTACACCATCCACTAGAGATGCTCTTAGGGTCGAAAAGGCAGCGCCGCGGCTGAAGCTCCAGCCGGAACGGAAGCCAGAATGGCCTGGACGTCCCTGTGCTGCCGCCTCGTCCGCACAAACCCTGTCCGCCGACACGCTCCACGCCGGACCTTGTGCTCCGCCGCGCGGAGCACCGACGCGGTGGATAGAGAGTACGCCGACCTCAACCTCCGGCCCCTCTACCCCAATGTCCGCCCCCAATCCTTTCCCCCTCCCCGTCTCCCCTCCGCCTATTTTTCAAAATCGCGTACCAGACTGACCGCCCACCGATTGGTGTATGCAGCGGGGCCATCACCTTCGCATCCGGCAGCACGTGAATCCACTCAGCGCCTCCTTCGTTGTAATTAAAGCCTCTCCACAGATTCATCATTTCAAATTGCTACCTGAACGCGCGCCCTCATCTCCTTCCTTCCTGCAATTCATGTTCTGCTCTACCTGTAGGAGCCCACGGAGCCGCCTGAATGGAAAGAGGTGTTCGAGGATCCCCTTCTGCCCCTCATGGTCGACATTGGCTGCGGTGCGTAAATGTCTCATTCCATTGCATCTACATTGTGCTCACATATCTCCTTCAGCCGCAGCTATTAGGGAATGTTTATGTGCAGGGAGTGGGAGGTTCTTGGTTTGGTTAGCCAAGAACTCCAGCGAAAGGCGGAACTACCTCGGACTGGAAATCCGGCAAAAGGTTCTTGTGATTTAATGTTTAACCATGGACCCTTTGGGAAAGTGTGGGATCTTTGGTGTGATTATGCTTTACTTGTTTTGCTTGTGTAGTTGGTGGAACGGACACAGTTCTGGGTAACAGAATTAGGGCTTAGGAATGTGTAAGCTACCTTGGATCTTTCCCACATATGCACATTTTAGGGTTTCATGCTATCATAAGAATTTGACCCTGCTTGAAATTTTTCTGTCGGCACAGCTACTTTTTATTTGCAAATGCAACGGTGTCTTTTGAGCAAATTGTGTCATCATACCCTGGTCCCTTATCGCTTGTTTCAATACTGGTGAGTGTAGCGCTGCTTATGCTGGTTCTGATCCTCATTTTGTTTCATGTTATGGAATGGATAATGAGTTCCCTGTCATACTGTTTGTAGTGCCCTGATCCTCACTTTAAGAAGAAGCATCACAAGAGAAGAGTTCTACAGGCACCATTGGTGGATTCAATCACAAAGAACCTTTGTCTGGGTGGACGGGTATAGCAATTTTCTATGACTTTCATGTAAAGCATTCCCTGTTAAGCATCATATTTATTAAGGGGTCGGGGTCCTTCTATATGCATCAGTTTTATCCAATGGCTGTTTATTCTTAGGCTAGTCAAGATTTTGTTAGTTTTTAACTGTGCAAAGGATTTGTTTAGGTATTAAGGTATGATGGATGTTTTATTGGCTCGACCGTTAAAACTATGAACATAGGCAACATGAAAACACATGTTTGGCGTATTTTATCCCTCTATATGAGATGCCGAGATGCATTATAAAATCAACTTGTACGTGTCAAGCTTTTTCTTGCCTTCACGTTGTTTATGTTCTTTCTGATAGTTATTATTACTTCATTGATTGTAACAGCGCACCTGTAGTCCTGTATGCATACTTTGTCATAGGATGATAAAAGTTAAGAGGCCTAATGCAAAGTAACTACTCACACCATCTATTTTCTTTATCTTTGATGAAGCCTAGTGTTGATTATGTAGTTTCACTTTCAAACTTGTTGTCTTTCTATCATGGTAGGTCACATACTCTTCTGCAAGTTGACATCTCATATTATTTCCTTGCTAGGTTCTTGTACAATCAGATGTGCTTGATGTAGCTGCAGACATGAGAGAAAGGTTTGATGGATACTCGGATGTGTTTGAACATGTTGATTGCATTGATGAAAATCTTCAGTGTGACACCGAAGGTTGGCTTCTAGACAACCCTATGGGAATACGTACGGAGAGAGAGATCCATGCTGAGTCAGAAGGGGCAACCATATATAGGAGGATGTACCAAAAGACGAGATGTTTCTCTCCAGATTACTCCATCATTTAAGTGAATGCAAGTGTCGTTCAGGTTGTGAGGGGCTGATGGCTGGTTGCTCTCTGCTTGATTCGTGTAACTCGACCATTGGCTTTAACCCTCCCTGGCATGTTGGAGAGCAACTTGGCGCTAATACTGAATGCATTCGGCCTGACTGTTTAGATGTGATGGGTCAAACCGGTGAAGGCTCGGCATACCTCCGCTGTTTGATATTTTAAGATCATTGTTGTGGTCTAGGAAGAAAGATCACATTGCTGTTTGAAATCAATGTTAGCGATACACAAGGATTTTTTACATCTGTAATTGGCATGCTGGGCTGAATAGTTCTCTTTTTATCAAAAGCAAGCAAAGTATGTCATGGCGATCAAGATTAATGCTGTTTGGTTAATGGTATTGGTAGGGTTTAACCAAAATTTTGCTCCCAGTAGCCATAAAATAGCAGCTCCCAGGGTGTATTCTAGTAGAAGAAAAAAAAATGACAGCTCGGCTATTTGACTTTGCACTTTTCGTGTTTGATCTGTATTAACCTGTAGACTCTAAATGAGTACCGGGGATTTTGTTTCTCATCCCCGGCAATCTAATGTAGCAAACTGTTTTCCTGAAATGACCATAATGTTGCATCAGTGGATGTACAAGGTATAGTAACTTCATATTGTTTCTCACTGAAGTTTGGTACTATGCTCGCATCTAAAGATGGCTACAAGGTATAGTGTCGCCTCATAAAAAATTATAAAAATAGGCACACGATAATACTAGTCTTTTGATAGAGACACGGCCATGTAGTCACCCGGTGACAGTATACATTCATGCTAATGCAAGCTAACAAACTGGACAAGAAAACTGGAACGAAATCAACAAATCTTGTAACAGTTGGCAAGGAACACAATGAGCCAGGAGATAGGTGAGCTACAATTGGTTCCATACATAGCTGGAAATTCTGTACAGAAAAACTGAGATGTCAAAATCACTACTAGGTAGACCTCTTTGTACAAGCAGACTCGTCGTGGTATACAATCATGATACTAAACAGAGATTTACTCCTATATAACTAAAACCAGACTGTTCAATTGTGATAAACTGCACTTGTACATCCACTAATCAAGCCCATGATGTACGTAACTCAAACCACACAGCATTACGCATGGTACCTGCAACAAACCGATGTGGTTACCGATTAATGATACAAGCGTCTGTTAGGTGCTAAGATCTGGCCATGGGAATTAAAAAGTACATCTATATAGTGTCATACAATAATAAACTCCGAGGAAAAATTAGCGCTTCGATTGCCGAGGCGTCCTTGATTTTCCCTTCTCAGCAGGTAATTTCCAAATGATATCATCTAATTTGCAACAGTAGTTATTTACAAACTGCAACAATAAAACAAATGATTTCCATAGTTAGTCGTGCATGCCCCGGCAAACCAAAAGCAATTGAACATAGCAAACTGTAGTTTACAGTTTTACAATTCTGAAAAAAAACATGCTGTCAAACAAGCACATACATGTGACAACTATAAGCATTACTATCTAGTAAATTTGCCCAACTTAAACTGCTCATTAGGAGTTTCATCTTTTGTGCTAAAAAATGGCCTCATATCATCTTCAACCTGTAAACACATGCATATATTTGGAAGCAAAAGAGCACCAAATAATCATTCCATCATATATCACCCTGGTACTAAACAAATATTACACTCTCTGAATGCTCTTTGTGGTTACCACATTTTAATTGTTTGCCTACTTTATGGCAAAAGATAGACGGGACGAGTAGTTGCCTCGAGCCGTCCCCCAGAACTCTGGAACTAGTCCACTGATGATCACAAAATTAATATAGCTAGTAGTGGCGTTGCAGGATATGCGGTGTGGCATATCGTGTACCAATTGCAGGTATACGCAGAAAAGAATGATACATGTGCGAGCAAACAGCTCTAACCTTATTATAATCTGAAGTATCTCCAGCAGATCTCTGTAGCTCCACCATGAAGATTGATGGGGCAACTTCAAAAATCTGAAACCAGAGAAAAATCAGAAGAAGTAAAAGGAGGAGCAAATTATAAAGCTAGAACAAGAGATATACATGAAGACAGAGAGAGCAAGACTCACTTGAAGCATAACTGTCAGATGACTAGTCTTGTTCGCATTTGGACCTTCAACCCTCATCTGTGTATATTAAAAGCGAAACTAATTATAAGCAATAAAAATATGCCAAGAGTAATGGAAACTCATTAGCAGTAAAAAGAGTATCTGTATAGTACAAATCCAGAGAAAAAAAGACTTCCAATGTGTTATTTGCGAATAAACAGAGCGCATAACATTTTATCAGATGTCAAAGATTTTATATAAGTGATTGTTATGCAAAAAATCTTACAACACAATGGATCAAACGACAAAAGAAAGAGTTGTCTCACTCATCACTGACAATACAATTCAATACTACCTTAACCCGGTGTTGGAACGATTGGAAATTGAGAACTCTTTACTCAAATTTAAATCCAAATAATAACAGTAGGGCTAATGAAGACAACAGTCATTTCGATCGAAGTCTGCATATTCATACTGACAAAAACAAGTTCCTCCGTTTCAAGATATAGGACATATTTTGACCGTCCAACTTCATCCTTTGACTTATAATCAAACCAAAAATATGTGAACTACGACATATATACCATTGGATTAGTATTCTAAGGAAACTATTAATGGAACATTATAGGAAGAATTTATGGTCAAAGGTTTAAATTGAAGTGTCAAAATGCACTTTATATTTTACACAGAGAAAGTATATCCTAACCATTATAAAAGGAACAAAAAGCCACTTGTCTGTTACGATCTCAAGTCAGAAGGTTCCTAATGTCCTATGACAGATTAAGCAAAATTTACCTTATAATTGCGAATATGTGTCTTAAACCCCATGGATTGAGCAACAACCTCCATGCTTGACAATATGACATTTGCCGGTTTGCGTGACAAAAATCTATTTTGAAGCTTGCCATTGTCCTGCAGATCAAACAGTTATTAGGTCTGAGAAATATTTATTAATCTATAAAATGCCCAAATATCAGAACCATGTCCGTGTTAATAATGATTACAAAAGACCAGATTTCTCGACAATAAGTGTTGTCCAAATATATGGCAAAAAATCTATCCCAATGGCATAATATGAATGATCTTCGCTTGGGGAGCAACAATATCTTTGTTGCGACTATCAATTTTTCAATAAGGTATGGAAATATTGGTACTATCGACACACTTAATTTCCTTTATTTGTACTAATTTCTTGCTTATTTATTGTTTTCTTCTAGTAAAAATTGCAAACATTACTAGGGTCCGTAAGATACAAGCATGCTTGAGTATCACTGCATATAAAATTATAAATTAGTGTGAATATGTCAGTTTCACCCTGTTCTACACATTATGTTGAACATTACAGATGGTAATTTAGATTACGGGATCTCTTCATAAATGAGTCATACAGGATTGAACCGCATAGCATTTTCTACCAACTTGTCAGAAAATATATCATCATCTATTCATCTGTACTATGGTTTCGGTTGTTCTTTATTGATGTATAGTTGGAGAATTTCTTATTTGCTTTCAGAGATTGCATGAGTGGGAACAGGAAAATTTGGTTCTATCACCTAAACAACACCGATATTTTGTACACTTTAATACCAGTCATTGTGATTTTCTTATACCAACAATCATATGTAGGTGTCCCTTAACATAACAGTCAGTCCCACAGTGGGTGACCTATAACTTCAAGTGAATTTTGAACTCTTTTTTTTCCATCAAATGGGATTGACTAACACCTTTTGTTCTACGGTAAAAGGTACTCTTTAATTTCGACCATGATTTAAACTTATAATATGTACACAAAATTAGTAACATGATATATGAGATGAGGGAATTTTGCAAGACGAATCCAACGGTATCATTTATATATTCTCAATCCATATAATATAGTATCTATTTATGGTCAAACTCGAGTCCAAAAGACCAGCACAAAAATAGTGTGCCTCTTAGGAGGATGTAAACAAACTCTATCTACCTTTTCAATAAAAAGAAACGCAAAGCTTTTGCGTTTTCTCGAAAACAAAAAACAAAAAAAAAATAGCGTGCCTTGTATTTTGAAACGGAGGGAGTAATTTGAATGGGTTATAAATTGTACTATGCAGAGAATATGGGAAGGTTAAAATTTACAAACTACAGCAGTAGATCAAATCTTCACTCAGCTTCTAAAGAACAAATCAAGTAAACACACTTCGCATATCAAGACTCAGTAGCCACTTCTACTGATGATTAGCTATCACGATTCCATTTCAATTTTGATAAAACAAAGTACATTTGGCACTTCAGATAAATTCTTCGTGAAAACATTCTGTATCACAAGTGGCTTCCACAATACCTGGCGGCGATCAAATAGAGCTGCAAGGTTCAATCCTTGAGACAAAATAATTAAATCGAATGCATTGAGCGTCAAAGGGCCTGCTTCATCGTCAGAAGTATGTTCAGTGTCTTCCTGATATCATAAAATATGAGGAAACAATTACAAGAATTGCAAGTACAAAGTACACCAGAGTTTATCAAAAGAAATAAGTGAGCAAAAACTTTGTAGACCAAGAATACTACGAAAGGTTGCTGGATGTTGGATCCTCAAAATATTAAAAGGAATAAAGTTCAATAAAGCATCAAGTGGTATGATGAACAAGAATTTTTGTCGATCAAGAAGAGATTGAAAGAAACGGAAAACAATTGAGTAATTGACGCTAAACCAGCTCCTGATAACATGTTACAATGAAGGCAGTTTGCATTTCCATGAGGCCATAGGCCAGTATATAACTATATATACACGTAGAGGAGTGGTAAATATGTAGGAAACCCTTATACAACAGGGATATTATATACAACTAATATATGGAAATTCTATATATCTCAACATTTACTAACCCAAGAACAACATATACAGGTGGATACTGACAGTTTCCATGGCAAAAAATATGTCCACAAATTAATGGGTTACCTAATACTTATCACTAGAATAATGGCATATAACATACTAGTACTTATGAATAATGGAGAATTTAAGTGGTTTTCTGGCTTGCTTAGTTACTTATCTAAGAATGAGCAAAGCAACATGTGCAAGTCGGAATGCTCAATTAACTTAAAATTAATTCCTCGGATACAAAATCCCAAACTGAAGGTCACTTGTTTACTTCTTGTAACAATAATTAATTTGTCACTGGTTTATGATTTTGTTTTGGCTTATATCTCCATAGCTGTGAAAGAACAAACAAGTATGCTTATTAGATTGCCAAAGAAACTAAATTATCAAACACGCTGAACATGCCGAAGTACAGCAAGTAAGCTTTTCTGACCAGGGGTACAATAACTATGTAGAAAAAACTCATACATATCACAGGTGAGCAAAGTAAAACATATTTCAAATATCCACAAAACCAGAACATTTTTCCACAACTAAGGAAGGATTAGCAGTTATAAATTGTCCTTATTCCTAAGACTTAAGGTCAAATTGGTGGATTAATTTTGCAGGGATATAGTAGAAACCAAGTGTTGAGCCTTGTAGCACACTTTACATAATATATATGCAATGTCTTCGTTCCAACTGAACTCTTGGAAAATGGTGAATATAACCATATACCTCGGGATTATCAAAAGCTGCATTAACATCATCGAGATTGACTTCTTCATTTTCTACTTCTCTGATAGGTTCATAGTTCTTCTTAAACCATTCATCATTTCTGATCTCTTCTATCCTGATTCGCTGTTCCAATTCAGAAACATAGCAAGTCAAGAAAACACTAATGAAGATAACAACTCCACATGTACGAAACGTCCTTGCATGTTATATCCACGAAATATGTTGACTAATATTCGCTTAAATTATATTTCTTCTTGGTACGTCTCATCACAGCTACTACAATGTTCAATGAAGATTTTCATTTTGCAGAAGGAAACTATGAGGAGATATGAATTAACAAAGTCAAGGTGGCTGGGGAACCCACCCTGTTTGCTTTCAAACACATGTGTCTAACCGATCTACTGATCATGACTAGTGGCACAAAGGCAGAATCATATCATTCACCAGAAAATCCTATGCCCTACACAATGAACTATGGGTAGTAGCAGTAGATAGTACTGTCTTCGACTAGATTTCTCAAATTTTGAATTATTAGTACCTCATCCAATTCCAGTTACAAACATAAGAGATGGAGATGATACTGCTGAATTAAATCTTAAACAAGATATAAACCATTTAAGAAATCATGAAGCTAAATAATCGTAGAACTTCACTTACTGTATCTGGGTTAGGATCAAGAATTCTACGTATCAGTGACTTGGCACCGCTTGGAAACACAGCTGGGAAGGAATATTCTGCGCTCTCAATCTGCATTAAGGAGAAAAGACCAAGATATAGAACTATACTTTCCACAAAAATGCTGTGTCTAAGAAAAAAAGTGTTCTGGCCACCAAGAACACTTACGTCATTGACTGGTGACTACAAAATCAAATCTAATTAATATCTATATGCAGCTCAGCCACAGTACCCCCACAGGAGACAGCAAAAAGCTCTTAAATACAAAAAGCTATGTTTGCGGCATCTATACTAGATCATAAATGGTATACTTCCCTTGCAACTAACAAATCATTCAGGCCTTGTTTACTCCAAGGGTTTTCTAAGGGATAGGAGGAGTGGGGATGGGAGGGGATTTGGTGAACACCCAATCCCCACAAATACTCTTCCCCTACAATACACTAGCATGGACTAGAGTTTTTGTTTTAGACAAAAATGAGATGGTTGGTGGGGGATATCTAGGGATTATCCCCTCTAATCCCCAAAATACACTAGAAGTAAACAAACTAGTGGGGATTTTCCAGGATCCAGAATAATCCCCTCCAATCCCCTAAAATACACTAGAAGTAAACAAGGCCTAAGGTTGCTAGGTCATGCCTGCCCTGTTGTAGTTGTGCCTGCCTCGCCTCTCCCCTATAAAATTTTACAGTTCTGTAGTTTGTCCTTAGGGACGTTGAAGCTCATTTACCTCGCTAATGTTTTTTACTAGTTGGAATAGTGTCCACATACTCCTGTACCCCCAAATTCAAAAACCACATCGTAGAAGTCGTAGAAAATTTCAATAAAAACTACATATATCTATCATGTCATAAATATTCAAATCCAAATCCGAAACATAACTCCATAAACAAAAGTAAAAAGAAAAATATAGCTATGAATAGTAGCTAATTAAACATGGGCTAAGAATTGGCCCATTAACACTATCAATGCTACATTTGTCTTTTTTTATTTATCAAGCTACACACTAAGTCTGGTTCTGAAATTTTGAGCGTAATGGATATAAATACAATATTAGTGTGTCATGAATTTATTCGCAAGCTTTTGAAACTGTTAGATAGGTAAATAACACGGGTGCACTGGGATGTTCGATGGATGGGAGTACTGGATATGTTTTGGAGGAAGTAGCTTCTAGGCAATTATAACATGGTAGCAGGTACAATGCCACATTCCATATTTCTATCATGTTTACTATTTAATTATCAACAGCCCAAGTATTATGTTTGGATGTTTTGTGGTAGGGGGATCAAACAATTTGCAAGATAAAACACATGACATTACTCTTATGTAGTCAAATACTATGATTTTGCATAGTTAACAATCGAAGTTTCAAATGGTTGAGCACGCGGATCTCAGAACGACCTATATTTAGATATCACGGGGAGGGAGGTTGACTTGTAGTAAAGTGGTCATAAAGCTTATAAGAAACAGACCTTCCCATAAAGTGTAGTCAAATCCACTTCATCGAATGGAAGAAAACCTGCCAACAGGACATATAAAATAACTCCACATGACCATGTATCAGCAAGTGCTCCATCATATCCTTTATGACTGAGGACCTGTTTCATAACATGATTTAAAATTCTTCATCACAGTTAACAAATATTTGGCAGGAACAACACATCAGTAGCTACATACCTGAACAGGAATAAGAAGAATGATTTTACGGAGAAAATAATCAATAGCTACTGGTCGCATTTTTATATAAGAACAACAGCCCAACCATTTGCAAGTTATTAAGTATAGCTAGATAACTGTGTGGTGGTATAAATTCTCTATACTAAAATGAAAATTGGACAATGGAACATTATCTTAAAATATAACAATCATCTCATGTCACATGATAGAATGGAATTAATCAACCAGCCTGAGAGTTAAATCTTGAAGTATTTGCATTCTATAGTTGATTGGTTTAGTTTTCAGATGAACTCGGCAAATTCCTCACTGGAGACAATTTTATTGACTGATGACAGTCGGCCGTTGACTATGGGCTTCTCCATAATGTTGACTGTGGTGGACTTGAAAGCAGACAAACACCACCATCTTCAACAGTGAGAGGCCACACCGGTTTTCTGCTCGACAGCATCCAAGCGGAGGCAGGCTTGTGGGCAGGGTGACTGGACTCCAGCAGTCACTACGGGCGGAGCTTAGCACTAAGGGTGGGGTGCATGTTACTTGTAGGCTTGTAAATATTTTTCCTGTCTATCAATATATCAAGACTCAAAGCTTCAAAAAAGAACACCGCAAATCCATGATAAATGGACTTCACCCTAAGTACCTACTACAATTTGATATCCAAATACTGACAAACAAAACTAGTAACATATTAAAATGGATTAAACATAGATCTTAAATCCGCACTCCTTGCCATAGAAAGGTATAGTGATGTCTAACTAGAAGAACTCAAACCATGTTATTCAGATGGTGTACCTCTGGGGCAACATAGTTTGGGGTTCCACATGTAGTACGTAGAAGGGAAGCTCCCTGCATGGGACCAAATAAGAAAATCGAAAAGTGAAATAAAGTAAGGCATCGACAAAGCTTTGGAAAGGTATGCACCTGTGCAGGCCATGCACTGAGTCCAAAGTCTGAAATTTTAAGATTTCCTTGGGAGTCAAGGAGAAGATTTTCAGGCTGCATACAACATGCAGAATAAGCCCAAGAAGCCCACAAATTCTGAACCGCAGACTCATGTTTCATTTTAAATAATCACCTTTAAATCTCTATGGTAGACTCCTTTGCTGTGGCAAAAATCAACACCATCAATAAGCTGCTGAAAGTATTTACGTGCATCGGCTTCACCAAGTTTCCCATGACGAATCTGAAATTGATTGTTTTTACAGAACTGTTAGGTTCCCATTTCAAATTTACTTGAACTTGAACCTCCTAAGAAGATTAAATAAAGAAACGTGTGCCAATTCAAATTATTAACAATCATGCCGGGCCTGTCACCCCTAGCAGCTCTCTAGAATATCTAGACTGGCCCCACAGATCAAAACTAGTCTTTTGTGCGCACTTTGTCCTCACTCGTGCGCACCCGGGAAAGACTTCCCGGTCGGTCACTCATCCTCAAATCGCTCCGGGCCAAGCACGCTTAACCTCGGAGTTCTTTCCAGATAAGCTTCCGGAAAAAAGTTGCAGCTTGTTGATATGAGTATCCTATCAATCATATTGAGCCCTGAGTCAGGATCTCACATCCTCCCCCCCTTAGAAAACCGACGGCCTCGTCGGTCAGCCCCCAGTTCAGGAACTTCCCCTCTTGGCACATTGAGCCCTAAGCCAGGATCTCACATCCTCCCCCCTTAGAAGACCGACGCCCTCGTCGGTCAGCCCCAGTTCAGGAACTTCCCCTCTGTGCGCCCAGTGCCGGCACATGTCCATCATGTCCGCGCACCTGACCCGCACACGCCCGAGTTACCGCAAGAGTCGGCTCTGATACCAAATGTAACACCCCGGCCCACCCCCGGGCCGGGCATGTCACCCCTGGCAGCTCTCTAGAATCTCTAGACTGGCCCCACAGATCAACACTAGTCTTTTCTGCGCACTTTGTCCTCACTCGTGCGGACCCGGGCTTCTTAACCTCGGAGTTTTTTTCAGATGAGCTTCCAGAAAAGAAGTTGCAACTTGTTGATATGAGTATCCTATCAATCCTATTGAGCCCTGAGCCAGGATCTCACACTAGTGTTACATGGTTCAAGGTATTTCACCCCCTTTCTACACATACTTTACTTAAGTAAAACACTCAGAATCAACAGAATGAAGATTGAAAAATCTACATCCCAGGACGAACAAGTGACTCCAAGCTACAACCAGAAGAACTAGTACTGATTTTCAATCTTGAAGTCAAGCCTAACAATGACAGACATCAGTAAGAAGAGTGGCGTCTTACAATTTTGTCAAATAGTTCACCGCCAGTGATGAACTCCAAGATTATAAATATCTTCTTTCGGCTGGCCAAAACCTGCAAATAATAAAATGGCCAGTAATGATCCTTCTGGTACTTGAAAATGGCAACTGAAAAGAAATATTAACAATACCAACATCTATAAGAAAGTAGACACAGTACCTCGTGTAACCTGACCACATTGGGATGCCTCACAAGCTTCATTATGGATATCTCTCTCTTGATCTGCACAAAATAATCATGTAAGATTAATCCCATCAAAGTGGTGGTCGCTCAATTAACTTATGCAGCTGTACATCGCAAAGGCGGTAGAGCTTCCACCCACAAAAAAGGGCAGTATAGCCAAGACTGTTTCCGCTCACGACCATAAGCTTATGACCATTAAGAGATAGTAGTAAAATGGTGCTACCTAAGACCATTACAATCAAAAGGAGGGAGGAATATTTCATGAACTTCTGAGGCGGACTAAAAATGTTCCAAAGGTTTTGATCCCATTCACAATTCTGGCTAGAATAAACCCTAGGAAGCCAGTTAAATGAAAAGTCTCAAACCCACAGATCGAGAATGAACTCCTATGCCATAGAATAGACTGGTCAGGCTTTAAAAACATCGGCTATATTCAGATTAAGCATCTCTCCAACCACCGTTTTGGTTTTCTCGCACCAAAACAGAACTACTCCAAACAGCAACCAATCGTAGTATCCGCTGATCGGGGATTAGAAGTCACATAGATGATGCGTCCACTCCACGAGCCACTCCAAGGGAACTTGGGAGGAACGGCATAGGACCCAATCGAGCCAACAACTTGGGAACAAGAGGGGATCGAACCGAATCCAGTCGAAGCTGGAAACCAAAAGCGTCCTCACCTGATCCACCATCTTGTGCTTGAGGATGGAGGAGCGGTCGAGCACCTTCATGGCGACGCTCTCCCCGGTCTCCGTGTTCTGCGCGAACTTGACCTTGGCGAAGGTCCCCTCCCCGATGGTCCGCCCCACCTCGTACTTCCCACCCGTCGCAGCGGCCCTCCACCCCCTCCCCCTACCATCTTCTTCCCCTTGCCTCTCAGGTTGGGCTCGGTGTTGGTCGGTGGGTGACTCCCGGAGAATTCAAAAAAGGTAGAGCGTGCTGCGGGGAGCTAGAGCTCAACTACTCGAGTGCTCGGCTCGACAGCGCCATTGATGAATCGATGGGATTTGGCACCGCAGCAAGCGACCGTGTGTGCCGCCCCTTTTAAATGGGATGGGGAATTTGCGTTGGTTTTGCTTGAACGCGACGTGCAGTTCCGTGGTGTTGACGCTCTGGAGTAGGTCTGATCGCTTTTGACTATGGAGGTGGAAAATGTCGGAGTCTATTGAAATTTGGGACATTTGTTTTTGCAGAAATACTCCTTTGGATAGTAGATCGAAATTGCTTTGCATCCGACGTTTTCTGTCCGATTCTTATACGACAAATCAATCCGACGTTGCTTTTTTTTTTTTTTGAATTTAATCCGACGTTGCTTGTTAAAAAGCTGTTTCAAAGCAACGGACGGATTAGTCCGTCGGACATGCGTGGTAATGGAAAATGTCGTACGCCACTAGTAGATTCACTAAAATTATTCCACTTCGGAACAGATTGCCAAATCTACATCATTACAAATCTCCAGCCGACACGTGGCACGCTACCATGTGAGCTGGAGACACACACGTCGATATGGATTTTGGGTCATTTTAACTGGCGGAAGGTTTTTTTTTAGATACAAGTCCGTAAGACCCGACGTTAAATTAATAACGCCCTAAATGGCGACAGAGTACATGGCGCTGAAACCAGGTTACATAAAGCACTGCACACACATATAGAGAGACAAGGCTACCGATGAGATTACAAGTGAACCACCAAAGACGAGCAACGCCGAAGAGGGAGAGCAAGTAGAGCGGGCAGAGGTGTTGGGCCGGAGCTCACCGAGAGCACGGGCACACCAACACACACGGCACACCGCCGAGACCAAATCCACCATCCATAGAGCACCACCAGCAGGATCATCACCGCCACTATCCGCAAGGGTGCAGACAGGCTCAATCAGCAAGGCCCTGCGCAAGAAACACCGAGGTACAGAACAAGGTGCAAGCTTTGCCCGAGGGAGCTCGACGAAGAATCGCCACCGCTCCTCCGGAACGCAACCCGCCGTGAACTCCAAGGCGACGTCTTCAAGAAGCACATGACGCCAGAGCGCCGCCACCGCCGATCCGAGGATCTTGGATTTTCATCCGGAGCATAGAAGGGCAGAGAGAAGCCGCTACGACGCCTTCAAGAAGGGAACGACGTCCGTGGATGCCGCCGGTGCATCCCGAGAAGACCTCGGGCAAGGGTCCCCCCCCCCCCCGGCAAACTCTCCCCGCCCTCTACACGGGGCACCAAACGTTGACAAGCGACCACCGTCACCGCAAGCCGCATGCCAGCCACCCCTGTGGCCGAGGTCACCGACCAGCACCTGAGTCCCTGGCTTGCCCGCAAACCAAAGGACTCCCACCGTCCAGGGCCGCCGCCCCGGCGTCCGAGCTCCGCACACCGCTGAAGAGAGGCACGAAGAGGAAGGAGAACTCCACCACCAGATCAACCGCCAGCAGCCCCCGCGGCTACCCACGGCACCAGATCTTGCACGAAGGCAAAAGAGCTCGAGAGAGAGAGCACGGGACCCCTGCCCCGTCCTAGGCTCGAGGTGGACAGAACCATGGCCGCACAACCCTAGCTTCGCCTGGAGGCCTCCACGCAGAACCAACAGCTCGCATAAACCACCGCCACGCCGGCGGCAACGGACCGAGACCAAGCAGCATCACCGAAGAAGGAACCTTGGCCGCCCGCCTGGTCCACATCGGGCCCGAGGCGCCGCCACATTTCCTTCCCGTGCCGAAAGCTCCGGGCACCGCCATCACCTCCAGAGCCGCCGCCGAGCCTCCAGGAATGCTGCAACTCCTCCCCAACTCCTCCTAGCCGCGCACATCGCCGAGACCACCACCTCCAGCGCCGCCCGGTTGACTCCCCACCTCCGCGCGAAGGGAGGTCGTCGGGGCGTGCCCACAGCACCCGCCGCCTTTGTCGGCCGGGCGCGGCCGCCATCGCCGGCGCCGGCGGCGGCAGCGGCCAGGGAGATGCGGCGGTGGGTGCGCTTTTTTCTAGGGTTGGGGCTCTCCGGAGCTGCTCGCGCGAGCAGCCCGTGAGAGGAAAGTCACTCCTCAAACAGTCATTGCACATGAATGTTAACTCAAAGTCACTGGCGGAAGGTTGGGTTCTGATATTTCCAACGGCCACAATTCTGCTAGCCTAAATGCTTGGGGCAGCCTCCGGCGCGCGCCAAGGCGACACCGCCCAAGACTTAGGCGGCGCCCGTCACGAGGAACGCCGCTCTGTCCAACGGCGACGGGCCTCCGGCATCAGCTGTCCCGAGGGGCTCGTGGGAAGCTACAAAGGGGGCTGGAGGGAGGATCGGCTTTGGCCTGACCTCCCCTTTGACAGGCTCGTGGCCAGAGCCAGTCACGCGGACAGGGCACCAAACCCAAGAGGAGACGACCAGAAGACGTATGACCAAGCATCACGAGGCTACGTACCAAGACTACCGAGCCTCTGCAGAGGTGTTCCTCATGCCCGAAGCCGGCGTCAATGACTGGTAAGGAGGTGGCCTCGGCGGGTTCAACTACGTAAGCCCGAACGACTTCGCATAAAAGGCGTCTCGCACGCCGACACCACGAGAACTCGTGAGGTCATCCCTCTAGTCGGGGCGGGCCTCGACAACCTTAGGTCGGGTCTTCGTATGACGCATCTAGCACCCGGAGGTTGGACGCTCCCCTACTCTATAAAATCACCTAGGAAAAAGAAGATCATTACGGAACAGAAGGCAGGTACGGGCGCCCCCTCCCAGGTCACCTCGTTTTCCCCGCAATAAAGGACATCGACGCATCTCGTCCATGAGCGGGTGACGAGACCCTGTATGAACGCCTCTCTGTGGACGTCACACCCGGACGACAAGACTGTATGACGTTGTTGTAGCCCATCTCAATAGAGGACGGGGGTAGGAGAACCCCCTCTCTCTAAAGGCGACCACAACACCAAGGATGCAACGTAGGCGACACCAGACTACGAGGAAGAGCCCCAAGCGCAGCTTCGCCAAACTCCCCCGTCTCATCAAGGGGGGGCAGGTTAATTGGTATATCAAGATGAAGGATATAAATCCCCTCTAGACTATCTACACATGTCAGCACCTCTTGCTTCTCCAATTTTAAATATGGCTTGCTTTGTCCATTAACCACCACTCAAGGTTTAAAATTGCCTTATGGTGTTAGTATAATCAATGTGCCTTTTAAGAGTGAGAAATTGCCTTATCTCCAAGGGTGTTTGTTTGATATGTAGTACCATGGTTCGTATTGTACTATCCACATGCTTCTGTCTTAATAGTAGATGGAAATCATAAGTAAGATTAGTTAGGTGAAAGTAGCAAGAGATTGAACTCGAAGAACAGCAGATGGCTATTATTGATGAACTCGAAGAAATTGCGGCAAGGCAACAGTTGTCTGCACAACAGATTAAACTAGAAAGTCAATCAGATGCAGAGATAGCACGCATGTTATGTGAAGAGGAACTCAAATGGTACGAGAGGTCAAATGTTCAATTTATTCTGGAAGGAGACTCGAATACAAGATACTTACATAATGTTGCAAATGGCAGACATAGAAAGAAACTTATTCACTCTTTGCATCAAACAAAGGGCATGATCCAACTACAGGAAGAGCTGAAAAATTATATCACAAAATATTAAAGGTCTCTTCAGGGCTCCGGATGAAGGGAAATTTACCCTTGATAAATCTAGAACAGATGATATTCCCCAAATTTCCAACAAGGAAAACTCTTTTCTTACTTCACCTTTTACTGAAGAGAAGGAAAAAAGGAGGTTTTTTTTTCAATGGAGCATAATAAGTCACCAGATCCTGATGGCTTCCCGGGAGAGATTTACCAAAACTTTTGGGAAGTCATTAAGTCTGGCCTTCTAGAAATGTTTGGCGGTCTACATGCTGGACAATTAGAGTTGTTTAATCATAATTTCAAGGAGATCATTTTCTTACCTAAATTTATTGATGCAGAATAGATTCAACAGTATAGACCCATCTGCCTCCTTAATGTTAGTTTCAAAATAGTCACTAAGACAGCAACCATTCGGTTGAACTCGGTGGTGGATCATGTGGTTAGACCTACACAATCTGGTTTTATGTTGGGTAGGAATATCCTTGATGGGGGTAGTTATACTATATGAAACCGTCCATGAGATGCACCGATAGAAACTTAATGGTGTTATCTTTACAATTGACTTTGAAAACGCCTTCGATAAGGTCAATTGTTCTTTCCTCCAACAGACTCTGAGAATAAAAGGATTTTCCGAGGAATGGTGTCCTTGGATCCACAATTTTGTTATGGGGGCTAGTGTGGCTATTAAAGTCAAAGATGACACGGGCCATTACTTCCAAACAAACAAAAGGATGAAGACAAGATGACCCTATAACGCCAATACTATTTAATATAGCGGCTGATATGTTAACGGTCATGATAGAGCGGGCAAAACTTGATGGCCAAATTGAGGGAGTAATTCCACATTTGGTTGATGGTGGGTTTTTTATCCTCCAGTATGCGGACGATACGATTCTCTTTAGGGAACATGACCCGAAAATGCTAAAAACTGAAATTAATTTACAAGTGTTCGAACAATTATCAGGGATAAAAATAAACTTTCACAAAAGTGATTAGTGTGGCCCAAGACGAAGCTTCTCGGTACACAGAACTATTCGGATGTGAACACGGGCAATTTCCTATTAAGTATTTGGGGATTCCAATACATTATTGGAAATTGTCAAACACCGAATGGAAACATGTCAAGGAGCGGCTCCAAGCAAGTTTAACTAGTTGGAAAGGCAAATTACTATCCTTCGTGGAAGATTGGTGCTTATCAATTCAATCCTAACTAATATGGTACGTTGTATGATATCATTCTTTCGGTTGTCTTAAGGGGTCTTGAACATATTGGATTATTTCCGATCAAGATTCTTTTGGCAAAGGATAGTGAGAAATAGAAATATCGACTGGCTAGATGGGATATCGTTTGCCGCCGAAAGACCAGGGAGGGTTGGGTATTCATGACCTTGAGGCTAAAATACATCCCTCCTAGGAAAATGACTTTTTAAGCTACTTTTTGAAGACGGGTCTGGCAAACGCTTCTCAAAAGGAAATAATATCGGAACAAGAGCTTTGTCACTGGATGGAAACCCGGTGACTCTCACTTTTGGTCTAGTATCATGGCAATGAAGAAACACTTCTTTCGGTTTGGAAAATTCAATATTAAGGATGGATCGGAAATACGGTTATGGGAGGACAAATGGTTGGGTAGTACCAGTCTCTGGGACCAGATCCAACTCTATATAATATTGTCCGTCATAAGAGCGATACAATAGCTATGGTTTTATACAGTCATCGCCGCCAAATGTGACATTCTGGAGAGATTTGTTTAGACCTAGACTTGTGGTGTGGAATGCCCTAGTAGGCCGCCAAATGTGACATTCTGGTGAGTGGAAAGTTCTCCGTGGATTCCATGTGTAGAGCATTGGTTCATACTGAGATACCGGTCGATAATAATAATAAATTGAAAGATGAAGATACGACTAAAGCTCAAAATGATTGTGGGGTACATTCGTGTCGAGGTGTCATTTTAACCAAGAATAACCTCGTTAAACGCAACTGGCATGAAGTACAAAGTGTGTTTTCTGTTCTCATGACGAAACGATCAAACACTTATTTTTCCATTGCAAGTTTGCCCGTTCTATTTGGTCAGCCATGCAAGTAGCATCAAATTACTATCCACCTCGATCGGTTGTGAATATTTTTGAAAATTGGTTACATGGAATTGATCACAAGTTTAGAACGCTAATTAGGGTGGGAACGGTAGCCATAATATGGTCGTTTTGGCTTTTGAAATGACAAGGTTTTTTATAATAAAAAATCTTCTCTCATGCGGCAATCTACTAATGCACCAGTTTGTTCCGTTCGTGGTCCATATTACAACGCTTGGAATATCGAGACCTTTTTATGGAGGTGTCTGCACGACTAGAAAATATAACAAGGAATATTTTTATTCGACATGGATGCCCGAGTGATTTTCAGATTGGCCTCCGAGCATCATATGCTATACGGAGTTGTTGAATTGTTACTCGCCTATGTATTTTTATTTTTTTTCTTGTCAGAACGTGCGGTTGGGCTGTGTGCATATTAGTTATATGCAGAAGCCGGGTTTAATGCTTAAATTTTTTAAGTAATAAAATGCCCTTTGTCAATAAAAAAGGTGAAAGTAGCAGGAAAAATTACTTAATTCTCGGACATGGATAGTGCAGGGTCTGTATGAGCTGCGTGGTTAACTGACATAGCTATGAGATCGTCGCTACAGATCCCAAGAAATCATCTGAGAGAAAACTATAAATGAGACAGAGATAGAAATTGTACGATTAGGAGATTCTACGGTGTACCCATTCTAATATTGGAGATAACATATTATTGTTGCTTTGTCTCGATATATATTCGTTCCTAATGAAGTAGAGTGTTTTACAACTTGCAGTTTGTTTTCTGCTTCTCTGTATGAGTTTTTTTTTTCCGCAACTATTGTTAGATTATTCGTAAGCACGACATTTTCAATATGTATACACTATACCCTCAGTTAATTGATATCGTTTCCTGCTCCTTTACTTTGAAGAATCTATTTTGTGCAAACGAGATCAGATGGCCCTGTTCACTGCGTAGCAGACTCTTATAGTGAATTTTTCTGTGATAACAACGCTAGATCTGCGAGCTTATCTGTCATTTACCTTGATAGTTGGTTCTGAAACGTGTGTATAGCTAGCTGGTAATCTGCGCCGAAGCGTTATGTAATATACATTTTGTCAATATAAGTGTCAGTGCAATCATTCTGCACCACCGAGTAAATTCCAGTTTTTATCCCCCTAGTTGGACAATTTTGACGCTAATTACCCATTCAGTAAGATTTCATTCTAATTACCCCATTTAGTAAAAGTTGAGCCAATTTTTACCCCTCTAATTTTTTTAGCGACTCGCTAGCTGGTACCGACCGTCAGGTACATGTGGCGTGCCATGTAGACTATTTTCATGTATCGTGATACGACCCATGGGACCGGCGGACGTACCCGCTCTGAGGCGGCGTCGCTCACGCTGCCGATAATGTACCATGGCAACCCTGGTTGCTACCGCCAGAGCGGCGGGGGTTGGCCAGCTCATGTTCATCGAGCCGAACACAGGCGATGGGACACAAAATTAAGCTAATTAATCGACCGGCTCTCTAGTCCCAATAGTCTTGTATCGTGTAATGTTTCTCTCTACTTGCTCTGATTCAGTTGTACCACGACTGGTTCAGTAAAGGTTCTTACATCTTTGACCTTAGTTCATACTAGTTGAGTGCCCGTGCGTTGCTACGGATTGCAAATGAAATTAATGAGGTGTCCTTTTGATAATATGCACCTTAATACATTCAAAAGCGAACACTATGCATCTTACCTATTGCTCAAATCATCTGGATTCAAGTATTTTGTTTCAGGTCTTAAAAGCTTACAAATTCAGAACATAATCGTTTAGGGGATCAAATGCAAGGAGTTTATAGTTCAGGGGATAGACAATTATCGACATGTACATAGCAGGGCTGACCATGATGCTGAACTACCGATGTTTTATTCAGACATGTATGAGGGTACACCAAATACATCAATCTGTGAGCACTTGTATGCCTTGTTTGCATTGTAAGTTTCGCCTAATCATGTCAAGCTTCACAATTAAAACATAAAAGAATTCCCACATTCCTGAATTCTTAAAACCTGTCGTGTCAAGAGAAATATATTGTTTGGGTCATAAAAGATAACCTTTCATTCAGTGTGCGCAGTTCTACACATCCTCACATAGAGAGCAAATTCACAAATGCATGACAAGGAAAATGATCTACCCATGGCCCAAAGCGCCGTGTAAACCAGACATTATAGCTCCAGTCATACAATATGGCCATCCGTGAGATATGTGATACTTACAATTAGAATCAGTATGGGAAAATCTTCTACCCCGTGAATTTTCATACTATTCAAAGACATCACATCATAGCAAGGTACATACCATGAATTTGAACTCTGATATCCTCCGAACGTATCATAGCATTTTTTTCCACGACCATTGACAATGCCACCACTTCAAGATTTGGTAGGGGACTATTACCGTAAGAAACAATAGGCCTGCAAATAAATTATGCAAACTTGTAACTTGTAATTAGTTCACCTAGTTATAGGTATTCAAGAGGGGATGCCTAAACTTTTAATCCAAGCACTGAAACTTTTAGGATTCCCATACCGAAAGACAACTTCAAGAGCCAGGTAAAGCCAAACATAATCGAACTGAAATATATAAACATGTACACCTATTTGTACAAATAATGTCTGCGCGTGTAAATTCTCAAATAGAAATAAGAGATATAAAGATGTTATGATATGTGTATGTGCAAACTTAATCGCAAAAGTATGAGCATGTTCGAACGGTAAATAAAGCAACATTTTGTATATAGTTTTTTCTGTAATTTAAGAAGAATTGTAATTGCAAAGTACTCATGTAAATATATACTCTTGCATAACTTCTTTGCATCTGCACATATTACAACATACCCTCTCATATGCTTCTATTTTCCTGGAGAATTTAAATGCTCGAGTAGACATACAAAATGGGTGCTATGTATTCCTAAGATACATGAAACTCTATGATCTCAAGAACGCATATTGGAGAAGATGACAATTTATGAGATACAATTACGAGACACTCTAAATTGTACCAGACAAGAGTATATAGTAGCAAGAACCACCACTACATGTTCCAACCTAACCTGAGAATTTGTTGTTAGTACCGAACTGTGCTCCTCAACACGGTGGAAAAAAGCTTTTCATCATACCAGTAGCTACTGACTACAGAACTTTCCCTGCTTGGAGAAGACAAGAATGGTCAAAAACATCTTCGATCTTCATCAGAAGCTATTGTCATAAAATTTGCCAAAACCTATACTCAACCACACTAATCTATGACAATGCGCAGAGCAGAACAGTTGCTAGTACAGTCAGAAGTGAATTTAAATGGAGTGATCAAGCAGAGAAAAGTTTAGCGAAGCATAATTTTTTTCCAAGCATTATAAGTTATAACTATGCACACCACGAGTGACTATGAAATATCAGTAAGCATCAAGGATAGCTGGTTGATTGTGCGTGAATGTGCTATCCTATCTCTAAGAGTTCTATCTTGATTACGACGACAAAAATTTCATCCTACCCATTCTCATTTCCACTCTAGTATCCCTATGTCTAAATCATACACGGGCAAAGAAAATTGATAACTGGAAGTTGAAAGTTGAGACCACAAACATTATATGTTGTCAAGAAAAAATAAATCACCAGATTGCTTTATCTTTATCAGCGACAATTCTGAAATTGTACCTTTGATTAATCGTGAAAGTGTTGTTACACTGCCAGCAATCAGAGATCTCACTCCAACATCTCGCTTACATGCATCAGCTCCATCGGTAGTGTTCACACCTGCCATAGCACATACCTACAGTTACTTGATAGACAATTGGACAAAGCTCATCTAGAAATCCATCCATAGCACAAATAGAAAACTTAAATATGTCTGGATTACCAATATATAAATATCAAAAATAGATGAAAATGATGGTAGAACATACATGCAACGTACATGTTAATTATATAAATTGTATATAATCTACTGCAACTGCAAATGTTTCAAATACATATCAAAAGCAATATAACCACTTCTAGTTTTCAAGCATCAAGCACACAATTTTGAATGCACTTCAGTTATAAACTCATAGAATACATGGTTCATAATAAACCCCAAATTGATATACATTTACCTGTCTTAGAATAATACCTAGCTGACCATTACAGAAGAAAGTATTACTCAAAATCAGCACGTAGCTACAGAGCTAACCCATCAAATATGAACATTCAGGGGTAACTCCAGATCATAATTTCAAGTATTTTCGCATGATTTCAAGGAACTCGGAATTCACATGATTTCCCATTGACCAATCTAAAATACTGCATATGGAAGTGGATGAGTAGAACCAAACTTCATGCGCATATTTCTGAAAGAACATGCCCAATCAGGCACGCATTTGATACTTAAATAGTTAATGTTAAATATACGTACATGAATCAGTGTGATATTTTTTACCTCCTTTTTTAAACTGAAGAAATGGGTTATGCAGCCCAATGATGAAACCTGATACACGCATGATCCTTAGCCTGCAAGAGATTCAGACGTTGAGTAAAATAGGTGTACGCAGTATAGCTGCAAGATAAAGTAATCACCAAATCAACACTGCACGAGCTTAATTCTACCTGCTGCAATTCACAAACAACATTCTGACGACATAGTAAGAATGTTCAGACTGCAATTTACAAACAACATTCCCCACAAGGAGATCACCTGGACATCGTCGTCTTTCTGGGAGATGAGCTGGGTGAGATCATGTTCGTGGCCTCGACGAGGATGTTGTACGCCGTTGACGGCTGCTGCTACTTCAGCATGAAGACGGGCTTGGAGCCAGAGTCGCTGATGATGAGGCCTACACGACCCGACGCGGCAGCGGGTTCCCTCCTCGACCAAGAGGCAGCCCGCGGTTGAGGCGTGCCATGGCGGGACATGCGTGGGAGGGGCGGCGAGGCGACGAGGCTGGGGGGCGCCTCGCGGAGCAGAAGGACGGCGGCAACTGGCGGCGCAAGGGAAGCTGTGAGAGAGGAACACGAGGCGGCGGCGCACGGGCGGCCGTTTGTGGGCGATTTAGGGTATGAACGTTTTGCCCTTGGCCTGAACTTGGAAACACGAGATTCGCTAACGATTCATTACTGGGCCAATTGCTGGGCCGGGCTATGATTAGCGAGCAAGGGGCGGTCGAGGAAACGATCGGCGGAAAATGGAGGCGGAAAACGGAAGCTTCACCAACGTACGTCCAACTCCCATTTAGTAGTAAAGAGAAAAGTTTAGCGAAGCATAATTTTTTTTTTCAAGCATTATAAGTTATAACTATGCATATACATGTGTTGTAGTTCACCTCGAGTGACTATGAAATATCAGTAAGCATCAAGGATAGCTGGTTGATTGTGCGTGAATGTGCTATCCTATCTCTAAGAGTTCTATCTTGATTACGACGACAAAAATTTCATCCTACCCATTCTCATTTCCACTCTAGTATCCCTATGTCTAAATCATACACGGGCAAAGAAAATTGATAACTGGAAGTTGAAAGTTGAGACCACAAACATTATATGTTGTCCAAGAAAAAATAAATCACCAGATTGCTTTATCTTTATCAGCGACAATTCTGAAATTGTACCTTTGATTAATCGTGAAAGTGTTATTACACTGCCAGCAATCAGAGATCTCACTCCAACATCTCGCTTACATGCATCAGCTCCATCGGTAGTGTTCACACCTGCCATAGCACATACCTACAGTTACTTGATAGACAATTGGACAAAGCTCATCTAGAAATCCATCCATAGCACAAATAGAAAACTTAAATATGTCTGGATTACCAATATATAAATATCAAAAATAGATGAAAATGATGGTAGAACATACATGCAACGTACATGTTAATTATATAAATTGTATATAATCTACTGCAACTGCAAATGTTTCAAATACATATCAAAAGCAATATAACCACTTCTAGTTTTCAAGCATCAAGCACACAATTTTGAATGCACTTCAGTTATAAACTCATAGAATACATGGTTCATAATAAACCCCAAATTGATATACATTTACCTGTCTTAGAATAATACCTAGCTGACCATTACAAAGAAAGTATTACTCAAAATCAGCACGTAGCTACAGAGCTAACCCATCAAATATGAACATTCAGGGGTAACTCCAGATCATAATTTCAAGTATTTTCGCATGATTTCAAGGAACTCGGAATTCACATGATTTCCCATTGACCAATCTAAAATACTGCATATGGAAGTGGATGAGTAGAACCAAACTTCATGCGCATATTTCTGAAAGAACATGCCCAATCAGGCACGCATTTGATACTTAAATAGTTAATGCTAAATATACGTACATGAATCAGTGTGATATTGTCAGGCTCTGAAGCTAAACTGAAGAAGTTCTGCTGTCGACTTACAAGCTTAGCCGTCCATCCAGCATCCTACGGCTGCTGTTCTCCCGGCCATCGATGTTCATCTTCAGACGCTTTCCACCTGTAGTGCAGCTCACCTGCTCATTCCATTGTCGCGTACTGCGTGGGATGTATTTAGCCTGAGTTTCGTTAGGGTTTCATTATCATTATTATGTATTGGGTTAAACCCTAGCCGCCTCTATCGAGGTCTGGCATGAACTCGTCTGTAATCGACCTTAATTCCCTGAAATTCGACTCTGAATGTTCCTGCTATTTGCTTGTTCATCAATGGATAGATGTTAGACAGCCTTGATTCCTAGTCTTAGGCTTGTCAAGTGGTATCAGAGCCTTCTGATCCTCGGAGGCGATTGGATTTGGAACGCGGTGAGGTTGGGTTCTCCTCTAAAATCCCTCTTCCAAGTTCTAGATCCCGGCGGCTGTGTTGGGCTCCTGTCGTCAGGGGAGCGTTGGCGGCGGCAAAGATCGGTCGCAGATCGAGGGAAAAAGGAAGTGGTTTCCGGAGAACACTTCTCCGGTGTTAAATCCCACCACCCTCCCTGATCCGTGTGACTTTGGTGGCGGGCGGCGCAGGCGGCGGTAGCAAGCGACGGCAGGTTCTGTTCGTTGAGTCCGGAATTCCTCCTCAACAAAAGCAGTTCAATTTGCACGGTGAGTTCTTCTGGTACCTTACCAGATCGTCATATTCTCACTGTGCTATGGCGAAAATCACGGAATCAGGTGACACAGAGGCTTAGAAGTAAGGTCCTTGCAATTGGATGTGAAAACTCTGCAGCAGTACAGAGAAGCTGATCACCAGGAGTTAACTGAATTCTCTGAAAGTGTTAAAAAGAGCTTTGTGAGCATACAAGAAAATTTTGATGCGATACAGGCAAACTTCGACAAGCTCTTCACACAACGTACAGTGCAACAAGGAGAACCACCACAGCAGGAGGTAGATGATGCAGAGAAACAGAAGTTGAAAGAAACTGCATCTTCTCCGGGAAGTGTCTATGTGCATACTCCTCAAGGCCCTATGTTTATGGGTCAAGGTGCAAGCAACAACAATCCAGTACCTGTGGACCAAGACAATAACAAGCAATTAGCACCATTAGGCTCAGCTACTTTGCATGACAAAGATAACAGAGAGCTGAATTTGGATGGCACAGTGAAGGGAACGTACCGTCATCCTCATTACGGCAACCAACGCAATCCAGGTCACCTACAACAACAAAGAATTGAACAAGCTGCGAGGGAAAACCAATTGGCTAAACAAAATGCCAATGCAGGTATGGATGAGGAATATGGAGATAATGAGTACAGAAGGAGTACTAACAGAAATCAACAACAGTTTGAAATAAGAAGGTTGCAACCAGTGGTTAAACCAGCTAAGTTGAACATACCAGAGTTTGATGGTGAAGATGCAGATGCATGGATTCAGAACCTTGAAGAATACTTTGATGCAGCTAAAACTCCTTTGGAGCAAAAGACACAGATTGCTGTCACTTATTTGATTGGACCTGCAAGACAGTGGTGGCGAAGCACTGGTTTTGCTACAGGAACAACACAGTGGCCAAGGTTCTGCAAGTATCTTATTGATCGATTTGCAGTGACCTCCATCTGTGACAATGTCAGGGAATTTCATTCAGTTGTCCAGACATCGACAGTAGCTGATTATATCATGCGCTTTGAAAAAGCAATGAACCTGTTCCGCAGGGATAACCCAAATATTCAGGATGACTATTATGTCAACAGTTTTATCTCTGGCCTGAGTACTTATATTCAGCAGCACTTGCAATGCCTCAGGCCAAAAGACATGCAAGAAGCTATGTGGTTTGCAAGAAGAATGGAGAAATCACTGCCACCACCAGCTCCAATTGCTCCAAAACAATACTTTACAAATATGAAGAGACAAGCTACTGCCGAACAAAATAAACTCCCAATTCAAACAACAGCAGGTAGTGCCAAAACTGCAGCCATACAGCAAGCTATAGAGGAAAAAGGTGTTTCAGATGCAGAGAAAGTTGGTTTCCGGGACACAAAAAGTGTGTAAAATGTCTAATGCAGCACAAATTCATGCCATGCAGAAACAAGCTGACAACAAACCGAAATCATTTATGTACATGAGTACGATGAGGATTCTGATGATCCTGATGAGCAAACAGAAGATCCAAAGCTGTTGATTTCCATGCATGCTCTCCAAGGCAAGAAATCTGCCAGAAACACATTCACTTTATATGTAACAGTGGGTGAGGTAAAAGCATTAGCTCTGATTGATACAGGAAGCACAACCACATTTATCACACCTGAGTTTGCTTGAAAGCAAAATATCAGATGCATCCCACTAGAAAACAGAGAGTACAAGTGGCAAATGGGGAAACTTTGCATACAGAGTTTTTGTGCAGAATGCTCCTTACTCCATACAAGGCACACCATTCTCTTCTGATTTCAGGGTGCTTAAACTGCAAGGCTATGATCTTATTTAGGAGCTGACTGGATTTATGAACACAGTCCTGTTGAGCTGGACCTTAAAGCTTTAACACTCAAAGTGCAGCATGAATCAGGCCCAGTAACTTTTCTTGATGCCAGCCTCCCTCCTACTGCTGATATACCTCATAGTCTCAATTTCCAAAGGCTGCTTGACAACTCCATATGTGGAGCTGTACTACTTGTCAGACCAACTGAGACAGAGAAAGAGAAGGATACAAGGTAATCCCTGCTGCAATAGAGCAAGTTTTGGAGGAATTTCACGATATATTCAAGAACCTTCAGAACTACCTCCTTCTAGAAGTTGTGATCATGTCATTGCCCTGGAGAAGGATGCAAAAGTGGTAAATCAGAGGTGTTACAGAATTCCTCATCACCAGAAGAATGTCATGGAGAAACTAGTGGCTGACCTCCTCAAGAACAATTTCATCAGGCTTAGCAATAGCCCATACTCCTCTCCTGCTCTTGTGGTACAGAAGAAGGATTTTGATTGGCGCCTTTGTATTGATTTCAGAAAGGTTAATGCCATGACGATCAAGAACAAATTCCCAATGCCAGTAATTGAAGATTTGTTAGATGAACTACATGGTGCCAAAATATTCTCTAAGATTGATCTCAGGAGTGGATATCATCAGATAAGAATGCATGAAAAAGATATTGACAAAACAACATTCAGTACACATCAGGGTCATTATGAGTATGTTGTCATGCCATTCGGCTTAACAAATGCGCCGGCTACTTTTCAACAACTCATGAATACAGTTCTGGAGAAGTTCCTGAGGAAATTTGTATTAGTATTCTTTGATGATATCCTAATATACAGTTCCTCTCTTGAAGAACATGTTGAACACATTAAGTTGGTATTTGATACACTCCGAAAAAACAAGCTATTTGCTAAACGCAAGAAGTGCACTTTTGCACAGGCTAAAGTTGAGTACTTAGGCCACATTATTACTGGAGAAGGTGTGGCCACAGATCCAGCTAAAATTGCTGCAATTGTGAATTGGCCAACCCCAACTAATATTTCTGAGCTCAGAAGTTTCCTGGGAATGGCAGGATATTACAGGAGATTCATTGAGTTGTATGGTTTAATATGCAGACCTCTGTTTGCTGCCTTAAAGAAAGAGGGCTTCTGTTGGAACATTGAACAGGAAAATGCATTTCAAGAGCTCAAGAAAAGAATGACATCAACCCCGGTTCTAGCTTTACCTAACTTCTCACACCTTTCATTCTTGAAACTGATGCTAGTGGGTATGGTCTGGGTGCTGTATTGATGCAGCAAGGTAAAGCTATTTCGTACCTCAGCAAAGCAATTGGTCAAAAAGCTGCAGCCATGTCAACTTATGATAAAGAAGCACTGGCTATCATTGAAGCAATTAAAAAGTGGAAACACTATTTTGCTGCTAGTTCGGTGGTGATAAGAACTGATCAGCAAAGCTTGAAACATATCCAGGATCAAAAATTAATTGAAGGCGTCCAACACAAATTGATGATCAAGTTGCTGGGAATTAAATATGCAGTAGAATATAAGAAGGGCAGAGAAAATAGAGTTGCTGATGCTCTTTCTCGGGTGAAATATAAATTACAGCACATCTTCTCAAGCACTGCTATTCCAACTTGGATATCAGAAGTTACTCAGAGTTATTTAGAGGATGAAAAATGTCAGGACATCATCTCTAAGCTACTTCTTGATGCAAAGGCAGTACCAAATTATACTCTGACGAGTGGAGTCCTTCGATATAAACACAAGATCTATATTGGACAAGGAACGCATTAAGGGAGAAACTATTACAATCTCTCCACACATCGGAACTGGGAGGTCATTCCGGCGAACGAGCTACTTACCAGCGCATTAAATTGCTATTTTCATGGCCAGGTCTTAAACAGGCAGTAGTGGATTTTGTCAAAGCTTGCCCAGTTTGTCAGATAAACAAAGCTGAACATACTGCATACCCCGGCCTTCTTCAACCACTCCCTGCCCCTGATTTCGCCTGGGCACATATCAGCATGGACTTCGTGGAAGGATTGCCTTTATCTGACAACAAAGATCTTATCCTTGTGGTCGTGGATAGATTCACCAAATATGCTCATTTCATTGCTATGAAGCATCCAATTACTGTGAAATCAGTTGCAAAGGCTTTCTCTGATAATGTGTTCAAATACCATGGTCTACCAATAGTGATGGTGACAGATAGGGATAGGATATTTACAAGTTCCCTGTGGCAGAGTCTCTTTGCAAAACTGGGGGTCAAGCTGCATTTCAGTACATCCTATAATCCACAAACGGATGGGCAGACCGAGAGGGTCAACCAGTGCCTCGAAAACTATCTGCGCAATATGGCATTTATTCAGCCCAAGAAATGGCATTCATGGCTCACAATGGCCGAGTGGTGGTATAATACAAGCTTCCATACTTCTCTCAAAATGACACCCTTTCAGGCACTGTATGGCCGTCCTCCACCACTATTGGCTGAAATGATACTTCCTTCTGAACACGACACTGACACTCTGTCAGTGGATGAAGCAAGAGAGCAAACTGCTGCTCAGATTAAGGAAAACCTGGTGCTAGCACAGGAACGCATGAAACATTTTGCAGACAAGCATAGAGTGGAAAGATCTTTTGACATAGGTGACATGGTCTATCTGAAATTGCAACCTTATCGCCACACATCTCTAAGCTTACATCGCTGCTTGAAACTACATTCCAAGTACTACGGTCCCTTTAAAGTTCTGGCTAAAGCGGGCAATACTTCTTACAAGATACTTCTGCCGGATGGATGTAAATTACACCATACATTCCATGTCAGCCAACTGAAAAAGCACATTGGTCCAAAGGCTATTCCTAACCCTACTTTGCCACTCCTTGATGATGAAGGCAATGTCTTGGTGGCACCTGAAGCAATACTGGAAAGGAAATTGATTCCCCGAGTTCAAGGAGATATCAGCATTCCAGTTGTCCAATGGTTGATCAAATGGGTAAATCTACCAGCCGATGCAGCTACTTGGGAGGATGCAACGTTTATCCAAAAGGTTTTTCCTTTATTCCAGCCTTGAGGTCAAGTCTGATCTTAAGAACGGGGGTATTGTCAGGCTCTGAAGCTAAACTGAAGAAGTTCTGCTGTCGACTTACAAGCTTAGCCGTCCATCCAGCATCCTACGGCTGCTGTTCTCCCGGCCATCGATGTTCATCTTCAGGCGCTTTCCACCTGTACTGCAGCTCACCTGCTCACTCCATTGTCGCGTACTGCGTGGGATGTATTTAGCCTGAGTTTCGTTAGGGTTTCATTATCATTATTATGTATTGGGTTAAACCCTAGCCGCCTCTATCGAGGTCTGGCATGAACTCGTCTGTAATCGACCTTAATTCCCTGAAATTCGACTCTGAATGTTCCTGCTATTTGCTTGTTCATCAATGGATAGATGTTAGACAGCCTTGATTCCTAGTCTTAGGCTTGTCAGATATTTTTTACCTCCTTTTTTAAACTGAAGAAATGGGTTATGCAGCCCAATGATGAAACCTGATACACGCATGATCCTTAGCCTGCAAGAGATTCAGACGTTGAGTAAAATAGGTGTACGCAGTATAGCTGCAAGATAAAGTAATCACCAAATCAACATTGCACGAGCTTATTTCTACCTGCTGCAATTCACAAACAACATTCTGACGACATAGTAAGAATGTTCAGACTGCAATTTACAAACAACATTCCCCACAAGTAGATCACCTGGACATCGTCGTCTTTCTGGGAGATGAGCTGGGTGAGATCATGTTCGTGGCCTCGACGAGGATGTTGTACGCCGTTGACGGCTGCTGCTACTTCTGCATGAAGACGGGCTTGGAGCCAGAGTCGCCGATGATGAGGCCTACACGACCCGACGCGGCAGCGGGTTCCCTCCTCGACCAAGAGGCTGCCCGCGGTTGAGGCGTGCCATGGCGGGACATGCGTGGGAGGGGCAGCGAGGCGACGAGGCTGGGGGGCGCCTCGCGGAGCAGAAGGACGGCGGCAACTGGAGGCGCAAGGGAAGCTGTGAGAGAGGAACACGAGGCGGCGGCGCACGGGCGGCTGTTTGTGGGCGATTTAGGGTATGAACGTTTTGCCCTTGGCCTGAACTCGGAAACACGAGATTCGCTAACGATTCATTACTGGGCCAATTGCTGGGCCGGGCTATGATTAGCGAGCAAGGGGCGGTCGAGGAAACGATCGGTGGAAAATGGAGGCGGAAAACGGAGGCTTCACCAACGTACGTACAACTCCCATTTAACAGTAAAGATAGTGGTGTGTGATTTCCGCTCATCCCATCCCCACTCTACTCACACATGTTCTCTTTTCTTTGACCTTAGTTCACGGTGGCACGGCTGCTCTGCTCAGTCTTGTTAATCTTAGTTTCACTTCCAATCCCATGCTATTACTGAACATATTCCAACAAAATTAGCAGTTAGTTTTGTGTATAATTTGTAGATTGTAAGTATTATAACTGCATCGGGTAGTTAGTTTTGTGCCCACAATGGTGTACGTAAATATTTAGATGGGGTAAGAATTGGCACAACTTTTACTAAATGGGGTAGTTAGGATGAAAATTTCTTAAATGGGGTAATTAGCGTCAAGATTGTCAAACTAGGGGGTAAAAACTGGAATTTACTCTTCTGCACCGTTTGATCGCCAATGCTTAGAAGAACGGTGAAACACGCGGATAATTGATCTTGCTGACTAGTTTGTTTGGTGATGCATGCTAAAGGCATGAGGGAATAATTAAGCATACAACACCGGTCAAGTTAGGCTAAGTGCTGTGAAGACCTGATTACCAAACGTGCTTACTTGACATGCCCTCCTACTTTGTCTGACAATTTTCTACCCTTAGGATTCATTTGACTATAATACTTTTGGGGTCTTCTTTTTCATAGCCTTTTTTTCTGTCCAAACTGTTATCCAGATAGCATAATTTTTTCTACTGCCAAAGTACATTCTGCATTCCTGTCTATTTTTTCAATTAGCCAACTCTCTAAGATAGTTGTTTGCTGAACTCCCCAGCTGGTAATCTGGAATGGACGACAGGTTTGTCTGACTGCTCCTGCTGATTAACCCAGCAGCCTCCCAAATCCTTTTCAGTTGGTAAATGGCACGTAAACCATGAGATATACATTTCCCCGAGTGAACCTACCCAATGATGTAACCGGATCTAAGCAATATCAGTACCGCTAGCTTATTCCTAATGTAGTGTGCACTGTGCATCACAACCAACTCACGGGCGTGGCGTGCCACCGCGCCAACCCTCCTAGTTAAAGATTGGAGAAACAAAACACCTAAAGGAAACCCCATATATATACTAAACCACTAGTAAATGCTACTCCCTCCGATCCGAAAAAAGAGGGGGACCGACTGTACACAGTCTATTTTACAGAAAAGTCCTTGGCGATTCAAAAATGAAAATAAACTACAGATCGATCGATCGTCTAGCTTGCTCGCTCGATCGCCAGCCCGCCTCGCTCGCCCAGGTCTCAGATCGATCGCTCGCGACGCGGGCCGAGCTAGCCAGATCGATCGCTCGCCAGCCTCGCTCGCCCGCCTCGTTCGCGTTGCTCGCCGGACCATCTCCGGCCAGCTCTCCATTCCTGCCCAGCTCCCTGCAGCATCTCCGTCCGTGCAACATCTTCACTCCAGGTCACCAGCAGCTTCATCTCCACTCCAGGTCGTCGGCAAGTCGCCGGCAGCCTCATCTCCTCTCCAGGTCGCCGGCAGGTCGCCGACAGCCTCTTCTCCGCTCCAGGTCGCCGCCGGCAGGTCGCCGGCAAGTCGCCGACAGCCTCATCTCCTCTCCAGGTCGCCGGCAGCCTCTTCTCCACTCCAAGTCGACACTGGCAGGTCGCCGGCAAGTTGCCGGCAGCCTCATCTCCTCTCCAGGTCGCCGCCGGCAGGTCGCCGGCAGCGTCATTCCACTCCAGGTCGTCGGCAGGTCGCAACATCAGCACTCGCCTCCAGATCGCCGACTCCGGGAAATGGATGCATCAAGTGCATCTTCAACTGCAGCTTCCTCCTCCACCTCGAGATCTTCTAGTGCAGCTTCTTCGTCCTCGGCCTCCGGATCATCATCAGGTCCTCCGTCCTGCACAAGCATACAAGCATTACTCCAGTACAAGCATACAAGCATTACAAGCATTACTCCAGTTTATCTTGCATACTCCAGATCTCCAGAACTTGACAATACAAGCATACAAACATGACAGTAGAAACATACAAGCATGTAGTCTTTGGAGTTCAATTACATGTACTGTAAGTGAGACGAGCTTGCTTGCATATTCACAAGTACTCCTTTTCTTGCAAACAGTGGGAGTACTTGCAAACAAATTTACCTCTAAGCATTTGTGTTGTGTTGATTGCTTATCTACCACTAAAATATTGACACTTGTACTGTAAGTGAGACAGCAAACATTCAGTTCTTGCAAACAGAGTACTTGCAAACAGAGCAAGAAAACAAATTTACTTGCTTGCAAACAGAGCAAGAAAACAGAGCAAGCATTCAGCACTGCAAGAATCACTAAGTGTCCAGGTTCAAGAGTCACTAGGAGTACACTAAGAAGGCAGCAGCGCTTTACTTCTTGGCCTTGCCGATGTCCTCCGTGAAGAAGATGCAGAGGAGCTCCTGCAGTTCTGTGTCCTCCGTGTCAAGGTTCTTGCCGTCGAGGAACGCGTCGATGTTGAAGATCTTGCGCCACGGCACCGCCGCCTTGAGCATCTCCATGGCCTCCTTCACCTTGCCGGCCTCACACTACAACAATCTTCAAATTATTTAATTAAATCAGAAGCAATCCTCAAATTATTCAGTTAAAGCACAAGCAATTCTCAAATTATTCAACTACAGCAAAGCAATCCTCAAATAAACAGCAAAGCATGCAAATGAAGTTTTTCAGTTAACAGCAGCAGCAAGCACATCAATTAACAGCAGCAAGCAAGCACATGAATTTTTCAGTTAGCAGCAGCAAGCACATGAATTAACAGCAGCAAGAAAGCACATGAAGGTTTCAGTTAGCAGCAGCAACAGCAATACTAAAGGTAGGAACAATTTCATTAGCCAAAGCACGTGATTGCTGCTCTCTCCTCTAATAATGGTGTATACATGGTTGCGGAGACACGGAGAGATAATCAGACCAACTAGTTTGATGCGTAGAGAAGATGCTGTGCTCCTGACGATATTTTAAAAGAGGACTACTGAAACCATGCATGCGGCCAGACATATGTTCGCTGGAAATTATTGGAAGGGGAATTGGATTTCTTCACGGAGGTAGGCAGGCGTACCGAGAGGGAGTGGAGGTAGGCGAGCTGGTCGTACCTGGTGCGCTCGCCGGAGTACTCCATGTGGACGGCGTCGACGAAGAATAGCAGAGTGGGGAAGCCCTGCACACGGTCCGCGTCCTCGGTGCCTTGGTCCGCATCTGGCCAAGAGCGGCGCCCGCCTCCTTGCGTCTGGCCTCACCGGACGCAGCCACTGGATCCGGTGCGTCCTGTCTCGCAGCCACCGGATCCGGCCTCTCCGAGGCCGGAGACGGCGATTCCTCACCGGCTTAGACCAAAAGATCAGATCTTTTCTTGAGGTTGGCGGTGGAGACGTCTTCCTTGGTCTCGTTGGAGGAGAAGAGGGTGAGCCTGCTGACCATCTCGTCGCAGCGGCGCAGCAGGTCGACCCCCCTGCGGATCCATTCCTGCCAAAGCAAAACCGAGCACGTGAGGAGGAGGAATCGCGTGAATCGAGGGACGGCGATCGGGGAGGGAGGACGGAGGGGGACCTGGTCGAGGGAGGAGCTGGAGGCGAGCGAGTGGAGGTGGGAAGCAGAAGAAGTCGGGGATGGGGAGGAAGGCGAGGAGAGGAGCTTGGGTGAGACGAGGCGAGGGGAGCTACGCCGGCGAGGGGAGCAGAGAGAGGGAGCAGGCGAGCGGCGACGAGCTGAGAGAGAAAGGTGGGAGGTCGTGCGAGTGGGTCGAGTGCGGGTGGGTGGAGACGTGGAGTGCGGGTTGAGACAGAAAAGTCTGGAGTACGTTTTTGCAAAATAACCAGCTCCGAATCTTTTTTCGGATCGGAGGGAGTATAAAATTGTATTTTCCACTTCAGCTTACAAATGGCAAGAAACATAACGGATTTTTTTTTTTTTTGGATTATAAGAAGGTAGAGAGATCTCTACCTTATAGTTACAAAAGCCCGTAGGCAAGAGGCAAAAAAGAAGCTGTACAACCAGGGCGCAGCCTGGCAACAAGAAAGGTGTAAAAGAACTATTTTGTGTAAACCATCAAACCAAGTTGCTGTCAAACTGATTTGCCCCACTATTCAATTGTGCAGGCATTGATGTGCTTCTGTGTGCCCAAAGTCTCAGCTCTGCTGCGATCCCCTGCAGAATCATGTGGCGTGGTGTTGAAAATGCGTTGAACACCCTGTTGTTCCTAGCCCACCACAAGATGAAGGCACACGCGGCGAAGCAGATAGACCAGTGCTTCGAGTGGGTTTTGATGTGTGCAGCCTCAGTGAACTGGTTAATGGTGTTCGATTTTGCCGCAATAGTCCGAAGTCCTGTCCTCTCCCACACCCAAGTGGATGATCTGCAGTGTAAAACAATGTGATGTATCGACTCAAGGGCCGGGCAAATGTCGCAGCTTGCTTCTGAACACCACTGCTTTTTAACCATGTTATCCTTCGAGTTCAGCCTCCCTCTGAAAGCAAGCCATAAGAAGATTTTATGCTTGTGGGGGATTACCGATTCCCAAATCCAATTGAATTCAGTCCATCTTTTACCACGGTCACTGAACAGACTATAAAAGTCTTTTGTCTTAGGTATTTTAGCAGTAGTGATCAATAGCCTAGTGTCAGGCATGTCATGCTGAATCTGAACATGCTGTAACTGATCAAGGAGCTGTTGTAGCTGCAAGTTTGCTGTCTAGGAAAGCAGGTGTATTAGCTCGATCGTCCAGTTGTCAATTTGAAACTGTGAGGCAACCGTGCAGCCAGGCTCAGCAGCAAAAGAGTATAACACTGGGAATTGGTAGGCAATACGTCCCATAGGCAGCCAAGCATCGTGCCAAAATGAGACGAACTTGCCGTTGCCAAGTTTGCAGGTTGTTGCCATTTTGACACATTGCAGTAGGCTGAAAAGAGACTTCCAAAATGGTGTGTCTGTGCGGATCACATCCAGGGGAATGTAATTTTGAAGGTGGCATTTCTGCAGCCATTCGAAGCACGGACCAGTTCCTCCTGATAGCAGTTTGGACACCATATTTGCCATGAGAGCATTGTTGTGATTGCGCAAGTTCCTTATACCCAGACCTCCTTGTATCTTTGGTAGTGTGACAACGTCCCATGAGACAAGACAGTGGCCTCCAGAACATCTGATTTGTTCTTCCATAAAAAACGCTCGCCGCAGCTTGTCTATGGCCTCGATGCTGGAAATATCCCACTGAATGCATGCCATGTAGAAACTAGGAATTGCTGAAAGTACTGAATTTATCATCTCCACTCTACCAGCCATCGATAAAAGGTCCGGTATCCAACCTGGCAGTCTTTTCTCGATTTTCTGAATAACCGGTTGCAGCAACTTGCGTGAGATCTTAACCATTGATAGTGGCAGCCCCAAATATGTGCATGGTAACTCAACCATTGGACACCCAAGAATTGTGGAAACCTCCATGGCCTGTTGCTCTGGCATGTGCAACGTGACGAGCGTGCTCTTTGAGAAATTTATCGTCAAGCCGGAGAAAGCAGCGAAGGCATCAAGTAGCTGTTTGGCAAAGGTAGCCTGCTCCACCGAGCCATGCAGAATGAGTAGTGTGTCGTCGGCGTACTGCAGTGCCGGCAATGGTGCACCTTGAAGGATTGGGTGCAGGAGAAACCCCGAGTCATATGCTTTTCTGAACATTTGTTGTAGGATATCAGCGACAAGGATGAATAGGTATGGCGATAGGGGGTCGCCCTGGCGTACTCCTTTTTGAATTTTGAATTTTTTGCCGGCGAGTCTGTTGATTAGGACTTGTGCTTGCGAAGTTTGCAGTAGGTGCTGAATCCACCAGGACCATCTAGCCAGGAACCCTCTAGCAGCTAGCATATGCATTATAGCTGGCCATTGGACAGTATCGAAAGCCTTTTGGAAGTCTAGTTTTAAAACTATTACTGGCTTCCGAAGTCTGTTGGCGCATTGAACCATTTCCACCGCTGTTGCAAAGTTTTCAACTATTGAACGGCCTCTGATGAATCCTGATTGCATTGAGTCAACCAAGTGCTTGATCTTTCCTTGTAACCGGTTTGCCAGGACCTTGGCGATCAACTTTGGGATGTAATGCTGGAGGGAAATTGGTCTGAAATCTTTTATAACCTGTGGGGTGTCACACTTGGGCAGGAGAGTGATATACGCCAGGTTAACCCCTGTCAGATCAATGGTTTTAGCGTGTAGTTCCGAGAACAACTGCTGCATGTCTCCTTTCATCTCCTGAATGTAGAACTTAAAAAATTCATTCGTAAAACCATCCGGCCCTGGGCTTCTATTGGCAGGTGCTTGCTTAATTGCCTTAGCTATCTCATCCCAGCTGAATGGAGCATCTAACTGAGTTAAATCTTCGTGTTGCCCATATTACAGGCTGTGTATGTCAATGTTTGCAGCCCAAGGTCTGTCTTCCGAGAACAGATGCATGTAAAAATCAGTTGCAATTTTTAATTTATCTGAGTCCTGGAAATATTCCACGCCATCCCTTGTCAGCATTTTGATCTTGCTTTTCCGGAAACGATATGTGGCCATGGTATGAAAAAACTTTGTATTCTCATCCCCCAGTCTGCACCATTTGATTTTTGCTCGTTTCTTCCAGTGCTGTGTCTCCTCCCGAATAAAAACAGAGTGCCGTTGACGACACAACTCTCTGAACCCAAACTCAAGATCAGATAGCGGTCGCCACTCCTCGACTGCATCGAAATACTGAATGGCATGAGCAATATTTGCTCGGAAGGAGGGTTGTTGTCGCTGCTCCTTCAGCCAAGCACGAGTAGCAGCGCGAGTTGCCCTTAGCCGATGATTAATTTTGGAAGCGATGGCCATGTGTCTTGTTCCTCTTGTCAGCCTGTTCCTTGTAATAGTTGCAAGCGACGTGTACCCTAGCCAAGCATCCTCGTACCTGAAGAGCTGGGATCTTGGCACCGCTGAGCCTGTGTCCAGTAAGAGCGGCTTGTGATCTGAAGTTGGACGCATCAGTACCTTGCATTCTGATTGGATGAATTTCTGACTCCAAGAACAAAACTCCTCTAAGATGAGATGAGATGAGATAAGAAAAGAACACACTCCATGTTTCGTTGGATACTGTTACCATATACAAACACATTGGGCAAAATACGACGCAATGAAGAAGTCCCCGTCCCTATCCAGTGCTACAGTGCAGAGAGAGGCGAACAGAGAGGTGACCGCGACCTCGCCGGCGATTTCGCCGCTTCCCTCCGCCTCCGGCGCCGCTGCGGCGTTGTGAGGCGGGGGGAAGCTCCGGATCTCGTTCCGGCGGGATGGTAGCTGTAGATTAGGTCTAGTTTAGGTTCCTTCCGCCTCGATCTGGAGAGGGGATTGATGGCGTCGTGGAAGAATAAGTCCACCTTCCTTCCTCTTCCTGGCCGGCGACGGCAGAAGGTTGGTGTTGTGTGGCCGCGGATCCGTCGATCCGTTGTGTTGTTGTTGTGTTCCCTCGCCGGTCTCGTACCAGAGTTGACGCCGGCAACTAGGGAGAATAAAGCGCCTTCCTCCTCTCTCTGGTCTGGCGACGTGTTCGTCGATGAGGAGGTGGGCTTGATGTACTCCGTGCAGGTGGCTGGCAAGATGGCGACGCCGGCGGCCTGCGGTGGAGTTCCCGTCCTGCGAGCTGGTCGTCTCCGCGCCGTCTTCTTCCCCAGGGACGGTGGTGAGCTCATGCGGTGCCGTGATGGGGTGGTGGATCCGTGGCTGCTTCGTCGGCGGCGGATCTGGTGTGAGAAATTTCTGAAAATGAAGATGGAGGTGATCTTTCGAGGCTCTGCATCGTCGGCGGCGTCCTCAGCGGTTAAGCTCGGCGACTTCCCGTTGGCCACGAGGCTGACTCCGCTTAAAGATGGTTCAAGGAGCAGCGGCAACGGCGCGCCACCGACGGCCTCTGTGCGTCGCCGTCGGCGAGTTCCAGAGGATGAAGAAGTTGGACTTCGTTGTAATTTCTTCTTCTTTCTGGTTCTGTCTGTAAGAGCAAAGTTTTAATATATCACCTTTATTCTCCGCAAAAAAAAAAAAAAAATACGACGCAATGAAACAGATGATAGTACCAAGTTTTTCAAACCATCAGGTTCAGGAAGTTAAGTTGCACGTTCACGCTAACAAAACTAAAGTTGCATAGGCATAAAGACGGATCAGAGGGAATACTAACTAACAACACATACAAGTATCACCAACAATGTAAAAGCAATGAAATAAAGAATTACCAGCAATGTAAAAACAATGAAAGAAAGAAGTCTACATGAACGAGTAACCAATTCAAATGAGCCTTGTGGAGAGCTTCTTCAGGTAGCTAGAGAACTCGCTGGGAAAGAAGCCACTGTTGCAGAAGATGTTGTAAGAGGCCATGCCGGCATCACCGTGAGATGGATATGCTCCGATACCATCGCACCGCAGGATCCTATTGCTCTCCATGTCGAGAGTGATTATCCTTGTCTTCGTATCAGCCCGGTTAGGGCTCAACACGAAGTAGAGGATGCGGGGTTCATCCACGCTCACAAGAGGGAATTCTGGCACAAGATGGGGGAACTGATTATGATCATAACCATTAATCATAGACATAGCCCAGAGATCATCAGCTTTAATCCTGTAATGCTCTGCCCTGCCCAGGTATATTCCCTGTAACCTGTTTCCACTAATCTCCTGACAATGATGGTGAAATCTGAACGGCGCTTACAACTGCATGTATCATTGCTGCTGTCAACAGTGATAAACATCATGGTCCCTCCTTTGGTGACACGCACAGTCCGGGATGCCTGTGGGCATCCATCGCCGTTGATATGAGGACTACTGGGGGATACGTCGTTGACAGGAAACCCGACGTACTGTGTTTCACCACGAAACAGGCTTTCGCCCCGCTTTATAAATAAATCCACACGGCCAAACTGATACAAAGTGATGAGGAAATCCTCTTACAAAGCAGATCAAAGATACAAAAGAAAAAACAAAGGAGAAGTTGCACCCTCCACAAAACAACCGAGACTACCAACTAGAAGTGAAACAACAACTCCATGTGAAATCACCGGGCCTCGTCGCTTCACACTCAACCAGTTGTCGCTGAAGAGGGCCGCCTGCCCTCTCGCTCCGGGCCGTGGAGCGCCGATCCTGCTAGCAGACAACTAGTATCGAACGCAGGGCAACTAAGCCACGTGTAAAAGATAGGAATCCGTCAAGATCACCCCACATCAGCGTCACCGAAGCTTCGAGGTAGGACCCAAACTTGCCCGCCGATGTTAGCATGACGCCACCGACATGTACCGAGCTCCACGACAACACCCCCAAGAGGGTGACGACGCTCAGCGCCGCCGTCGCCGAGACCGAAGACGGTCAAGGGTTTTCACCCGGAGCCCTGACGTAGGAAGGGTAACCACAACGATGCCCTCAAGAGGGTCACGACACCCGCAAGTATCACCGCCATTGGTGCCGGAGCACTAGGCTTTCACCCGAAATCACCCTGGCCCTACCCCACGGTATCTCCGACGGCCTGCTAACACCAAAACACACCTCCAAGAAAAGATCTGGGGGTCGCCGAAGCCGAAGCACCGCCAACACCAGGTTTCCCCGCTGCCCGTTCCATCCGTATAGCCAAAGAGCGGAACCACCACCACTGCCACACCACTAGCCGGAGAGCACCACCACCCTGGCATCCGAGATCCCGCACCCGGAGACGGCAAGCACAAGCAACGCGAGCCCAAGGCACGGACGATGGATGCTGGTGACCGAACTAGGCCCCCCTGGCCTTGTCAGCTCGCGAGAAGCAGGAGTACGACGAGCAGGACAGACACGGCGCCTCCGTTCCATCCGCATGTCACACCCGCAGAATCCGAATGGATCTGCTAGGAGGCTACCAGATCGAAACCCGCCTGGCCGGATCTGGCGCACCAGCCACACAGTAGCCGGAGGAGGGCTCCTAGCCGCACGCCGCCGTCGGCGGCAGTGAGCAGCAGCCAGGGCCAGCCCGACCCAGATGGAGCCCCGGCGGGCCCAGATCTAGGCCAGGCGGGCTGAGCCCCTCCACCTCCTTCTGCCATCTCCCACCGCCGCCGGGAACGCCGGCTGCAGCAGACCAACCCCACCGTCCCGCAAACCCCGCCGCTAGCTCGGAGCGCCGCCGCCCGCTGGTCGAGATCCTAAATCGCAGCGCACCGACGCGTGAGGTTCTTCCCCGCGAAGCTCCACCACGAGCCGGGTAAAGGAGAGCCGCCGCCGCCGGCACCGACCAGGCTTTGCCCGCCGGCTCACGCCGGCGGCGGCGGTGGAGGGGGAGGAGGGGTGGAGGGACTAGAGGCGGGCTAGGGTTCCGCCGCCCCGGTCGCTCGCGGGGAGCGACGCGGAGCGAGAAGTTTTTTCTTGTCCCATCCTGGACGTATTGGATTTCAGGGATATCGTGGTAGACATCGCAGAACAATAGACCTCTGTAGACTGTAGTAATCGATCCAGCACTGGTAACCAGAGAAAGGGACAACTTTATCAGAAATCCATTTTGGCTCCCGGGAGCACATGCTCCCGGTATGTCCAAATTTTTTTCAAAAATTCAAAACTTGTCGAAAAATTCCAATAAAAATCATGCACGTACCGGAGCATGTCACGCACCGTCGTGTTAAATTTGGCGACGAATCGACATCGTATGCGCCCTGTGCAAAAATGACAAAGTTCTGACAGGAAATGAGATCCAAAATTTTGAAATTTCAGATCTGAGATTTGTCATTTTTGCACAGGGCGCATACGATGTCGATTCGTCGCCAAATTTGACACGACGGCGCGTGACATGCTCAGGTACGTGCATGATTTTTTTCGGAATTTTTCGACAAGTTTTGAATTTTTGAATTTTTTTTGGACATACCGGGTGCATGTGCACCCGGGCACCAAAACGGCCTCCTCCAACTTTATGTGTTTCCCAGCAGAGAACGTCCTGGAACCTGGCCTTGCTCTTGCCGTCACGGCTCTTTGCACGCAAAAGCTCCAACTGGGCGAGAGCTCGCCCTAGCGCATGGTAAAAAGATTTATCGGCGATGATGATGAGCGGAGCACGAAGAGCTCCGCTCGAAGCGGAGCCGTCAGAGTCGACGGTCCGGTCGACCTCAAGCTCCGCCACCACGAAATCTTCACCGTCAGTCAGAAGGCCGATGAACTTTCTGTTCCACATGCGCAATTTGGTTCGCCACTCCGACGCGGAAGCGCCGAAGCGACCATGATCTCATCCTGGGTGGAATAGCAACATGGGAGTAGAGAGAGCTTCAGACCGGAGGCACCGGCTCTGTAGAGAAAATAATCCAAGGCATACCTCCGGAGGAAAGGGAGGCCAGGGAAGTCCACCACGTATTTGAAGAGGAGTACTGTCCAACAAATACTGCTTCCGGTCTTTCGGGCAGTAGATGTTTTTTTAAAGATCTCTTTCGGGCAGTAGATACAGAGGCCGGACGACACCGGCAGGCCCTATTTGTTTTTAGTGTTTTTGTGGGAATTAATGGGATAACCCCACAGGGATTGGGTGAAACCCCAATCTTCACTCAATCCCATCAAATCCCCGTTAATCCCCAATCACACTAGAGTTTGGAGAATTCTGGAGAAAAGTGGGGATAAAACCAAAATACACTAAAAGCAAACGGCTTTTGGGGATATGTCGGGATTTGGGGTTCGACCAGGATAATCCCCACTAATCCCCACAAAAACCCTAGAAACAAACAAGGCGGCAGCAGGTGGAGGATGAAGGCCACGCGGACGAGCTCGCCGGTCGTGGCAACTACCTCCGCGTAGGTCTCTACGTCGGCACGGAAAGAGCGGGGGTTCTCGTAATGGAACTTATGGTCCAACACCACCCAGCTAGGGAAATCGGGGAACTGATTCTGCTGCACTTTCATTGCCACTTCGGAGTGGAAGCGCAGGGCGGTGAGGTAGATATCGATATAGGATTTGTGGAGGGGTACTGGGCGACGCCGAGGAAGGGAAAAATTGCAAAACATAAACACCACAAACTAGGCCTGTTAGGGTTAAAAAAAACACCACCTTAAAAAACGCAAAAAAGTTCGGTCTACCCTTCATTTTTTCCATAAAGCACTGAACGGTCAGTTTAGCTCCACGAGATGGCCCCAGGATGACGTGGCGATCAGTAACACTTAGTGGCAAAAATAGTCGTTAACAATGTGGCTGTTGGGGTGAAATAGAATATGCTTAACAGAGTTAGAATCTTGACAAATAGAAGAGAGACCTTGAAAAAATAGTGCAGACTCTTTTGGTTGAATTCTATAAAACTGGAAATGAGAGGCGGGTGAGAGAAATTTCTGATGACTTGCTTAATCTTCATAGAGCGACCATCTGAAGGTGAAGATTAAGAAAACTTGAGTATGTTACTGTTGATGTGATCAAAAGGCGAGCAATAAACACTAAGAGACTAGAGAAGATCCAAGATATCATCTATGAATAAAATGATTTGTTGTAATGTTGCTACGTGTTGTAATACCTATATTAGCATGAAATTGTGAACCATATGTACATGGATTAAGTGGGTATTGTCTGAATTATCCGGATGTGCTATGAATTAACTTTTTTTTAGATAAGAGGGTGCGGGTCCCCGGCCTCTGCATCAAAGTGATGCACACAGCCATCCACAATTATTTATCAAAACTTACAAGTTACAACATTGATCAAACCGAAGTCAGCCGCTCGGCAACAAAAAGTCGCTACAACTATGATGGGGGTGGCCATGATCAGAGCCGCATGCCTTGACGTCCCACCTACACGCATCATCTACAACCGGAGTACCGGTCCAGCAAACCCTCAACGCGCACCGCATGCGCGCGCTACAGAAGTCGCTTCCGCCGTCTTCCTCGAACCCATCTTCAGGCAAAGATCAACGCCATGGCCTTGCAAGACCAGCCGGCGACGTCGCCATGACGCCAAACAGCATATCCGATCTGCGCGTCATCATCATCACACGTCCAGCGCCGAGACTCCGCTGCGCCGCGCCGCCGAGACTCGCCATCGACGACGTGTTAGATGCCTCAACACGCCACCTCTCCTTACCCGTCCCATCCAGCAGCTGCTCCAAAACGATGCCCCCAGGAGGGAGAACGACCCTGAAAGGGCCGTCATCGTCCGATCCGGGAGACCCAGATCTAGGGTTTCCCCCGAAGCAGTCCAAGATGGGTGACGCGGACTGCAATGACGATGCCTCGATAAGGAAACGACGTCGGAGACGCCGCCATCGTCCGCCATAGCCGAAGCCGGCGCGATTTTCACCGGCAGCCGCACCACCCGACCCCGCCGCTGGCCGGATCGCGCTAGGCCCATCATGGGGCCCAAGCGCCGACAGCGGAGCGCCGCCGCCCCTCGCTGCCCCCTTCTCGCACCTTCGGATGTGTCGAAGATGGACCTCGATGGGACCGAGATCCGCAGCCACCGCCGCCGCATCGCGGCCGCCGATCACCGCCGCATGGCCAGGCAGCCGCCATGGCCGCCGTGCACAGCCCCCTGCCCGAGGCGCCCCAGTCACGCCCGGTAGTGGCCGCCACAACCTCCAGCCCTACCGTCTTTGGCGCCGGGCGCCGCCGCCACCGCGGCCAAAGCCGGCGGCAACGGCGGCAGGCTACACCGGCCGAGAGGAGGAGTATAGGGGCCGGGATTTGATCCCCCTGGCGCCGCCCTGGGGTGGCGGCGCGGAGGGGTCGAGAGGAGGAGGCTATGAATTAACTAAATGTGTATGCATTTGTGTTGATTTTATCTAAATGTGAGTGTTATAAAAATGTGATTCTTATCTGAATTTTGTTTGTGTCATGTAATGTATGTGACTTAGTGTTATCTAAATATGTTGTCTAACGAATAGTTGGACAATGTTGTCTCAATTATAAATATTTATTATTGATAGATAGTTGTAAACCTCACATAGAATTCTACAAAATATATAGATTTAAAGAAAAAATGGATTTGAGACCGTGGTAACAGAAACCACAAATCGAGATAAAATAAAATGCCGCTCATATTAATTAAAGCTGGAAAAGGCGCTATGCGAAGGTGAGGCGGTTGGCATGCGCCTAGTGCCTAGGTAGCATATAGTTTTCACCATCATGTATGTTTTTGAGTTATTGTGTGTGTATACACATTAATATAGAGCATCGAGATGAGTACAGTAGCAACAACTCCTATTGGAGAACATGGCTCATCTGATTCATCAGTACAATATATGACATGATTCTTTGCGGGAGAAGATAATCTGTTGGTTTCTCTGCATAGACTTCCTCTTAGTTTCTAGGCGAGGCGTTTGTTCAGTGCGTAGTGTCTAAGCGTGCTAAAGTGCCAACTTGGAGTACATCGTAGAAAATAATAGCATGTCCACAATCATCACAATATATTTATAATACCAAGTTCAAAGAGGTTTTAGCTAATAAGTGCATTACATAAGTTTAAACAATTACAGATTCAGGTAGCAAACACTAACAAGTTCACATTGCAAACGAAATTAAGGTTCAGATAATTAATGCACACAAGCAGGTTCAAATACTTTTGCACTTTCGAGGTAGGCCTTCTTTGAACTTTTTATTTACTAGATGCAATAGATGCTCTAGGGTTGTAGATTGTCATGTAGCTAGTCTTGGAGCTATGAATCGACCGTTTGATCCATGCCTTACAATAGAAGTTGCAGTTGGGCATAAGTTGCAATAGATGCAACAACTCTTTTAGTTGGCCTTTGAGGATTGTTTGGAGCAGAAGCAACAAATATTTTAGTTAGATTAGGAGAAGAAGTAGCAACTAGATTAGCTGGCCTTGGAATAGGTATTGCAGGTCGCATTGGAACTGACATTGGAGCAGTACACATGGTGGTGCTGTTGCTGTTTTTGCTGCTAATATTTGGTGGGGCAGAGGAGCTGCCTTAATTGGCTCTATTTTTCTAAAAGAAAATAAGTATATGCATTAGACTATAAAAGTGCATAATGCATAAAAATATATAATTGTTTACCAAAATACTTTGTGCTTATTATTTCTCATCCGACTTAAGTGGGTATGGACATTTGGTGTATGCTACGCGTAATAGTTGACATTTCAGAAGATTCCTTCGGCTGTGGAATTTCAAATTGGACATTCCTCCTCTTTGTCTATCTCTTGTCCTACTTCACCACGAACACATGTAGATCGATTTTAGATGTATCACTCCTTTCCAAGAACATTCACCAGACAATGGGTAGATGATAGGGTTATATGCCTCCACATTCATCGGTTTTTTGAACAATTCAAGTACAAAATCTTCAAGGTGCTGCCTAGATTTGAAAATAAAAGAAATGGCATGACTACAAGGAATTCTAGTCATGTCCCATCTTTTGCACCAACATTATCTATCTTACTAGTCAACAACATAAGTATTCTCAACGCCTTTGCTCATTTGCCAAAAGTTCCCACTCACTTAATTAATTTCCACATTCTAGAGTATTTTTGGCCTATTCAAACTTTTAGAGTATGTGGGAGTGATCTCCCACATAGCATTTGATGTACATGTTTTTCCTCTTATATCTCACCAGCAATTTTGTTCTAATGCCATGTAACATTGTTTTTAGCAGATTTTCCTCACATCTAGTATCATTCTATTAAACATCTCACTAAGGTTGTTAAAAGTGAAAGCAGTTCCGTCTCTCGATGGTTTTACTATTAATGACAAGATGATTAGCAGACTAACCATGTGCTTGAGCTATAAGCAGCGCCCAGGCACATCCATAGATGGTTGAAGACCCCCTGGAAGAAAAAGGGTGAAAAGAGACGACAACCCTGCGATTTTCTTTTACAGAGTCATTGAGAAATATGTTCTATCATTATGAAATCTGTGCTATCAAGAGGGGATCCGCTTTATTGAGTCGACCGGGCTCTTTACCGATGACCGTGGCTACAGTTGAGCGTGATGCACGTCCGTGTGGATGCCACGTTTGTCTCTCTCCTTTAACTCCTCTTCCTCTCTTTTCTGTATCTTCTTCCTCACGTCGCGCGACCCGACCTCCTCCTCTCTTCCTTCTCATCTACTCCCTACTCTCTAAAGCGTGAGCAAAAATGACAGCCTGGTCCACCTCCTGTCTTTCTTCTCCTATCCTCCCTCCTCATCGGAGCCGCCGCGGCTAACCGCTACGGAGAAGGTTCCGAAGATGTGACCGAACCGGATACGGGCCGAAGCGGTTGGCTACAACAGCACTTGCGTAGGGTCGAAAGAAACTTAGGGTGTGTTTGGTTCAGCTGTGGATTCCAAAAAAGCTGCCGTGAACTGTGAACTGTGAAAAATCAGTTGTGAGATGAGAACTGTGGCAAAGCTGAAAGTCGTTTGGCTGAAACAACTGTGAAACTATGAATTTTATGCGAATCATATGTAATACACCTAAGACCGTGGGAGAGCCGTCGGCCGAAATTTCTAGCGCCTCGCCGGTCCACCACGCCGGTCTACCTCCGGCCACTTTGATATCGCCGGACCCTCGCCGGAGTTGGTCGAACCTCGCCGAAACCTTGCCGGAGATAGGGGAAGACACGCTGGACATTGCCGGAGTTGCGCCGGACCGCCTCTGGCCACCTTGATATCGCTGGACCCTCGCCGGAGTTGGTCGGAATTCGCTGAAACCTCGCCGGAGATAGGGAAGACATGCCGGACCTTGTCGGAGTCACGCCGGAACTCCTCTGGCCACTTTGATATTGCCGGACCCTCGCCTGAGTTGGCCGGAAATCATCAGAACCATCTCGGAACTTTTTGGGACCTCGCCGGAGCTGCCTGGACTTCGCCGGAATGATTTACGTTCGTACATACATACAAAATAATATATCCTCTCAAATTATAGATAATATGAATAGAATATGACGTCTCAAATTATTACAAAAAACTTATGGATCACACAAAAGACATGGTTGACATGATAATGTCCTCTCTCAGCACAAGATATCATATTCCGCTCTCGCCGCAAGCAAAGCATCGGCTATCCTACTCCGAATATCATTCATGGATTCCTCATTCTCCCCTTCTAGAACGTCATCCCCTTGTGTGTGTGGTGTTGCACGTGCTGTTCTAGGTACATAATCCTCATCTTGATCGCACTTATCAAACTCCCTATCACGCAATTTGCTATCGTGAATGAAATTGTGCAACGCCATGCAAGCAAGAATGATATGCTTCCGTGTACGAGGTGAGAAACTTGGCATGGCCTTCAATATACGCCACTTTTGCTTCAAGACGCCAAATGCACGCTCAATGACATTGCGAAGGGATGAATGCAGAAAATTGAATATTTCGTACTTCCCTTGAGGAGGGCGCCCACGGCGAAGACAGAACTCTGGTAGATGGTATGTACTCCCTTTAAAAGGAGCAAGGTATCCAATTCGATTTGGATAACCGGAGTCAACAAGGTAGTATTTTCCTGAAAATTAACATGGAGTCAGCATATAAAAATAAAAATGACATTATTTGTAGCATAAATTATTTTATACCTTTAGGAGGTAGATGAAATGAAGGAAAATTTGCTAATGCATGATGTAGGATCCTTGTGTCTGTCGGAGACTAGTCCCAGGAACTAGGGGTGTTTCTCAAAAGCCAGGAATCGGGTAAGGGGCTGAACACAACGTCAAACAGATCCTCAACAATCTCGGCGACGGTGCTGACAGAGATGGAACACGAGCCGCTACCCAGGTTCAGGCCCACCGTGAGGTGTAAAAGCCCTACGTCCTGCTGAGATGTATTGCACTGCTTGGAGAGGTTCACAGTACAAGGGTGCTTGCCGAGGGCACAGTTGTGGCTATGGTGGACTATAGTGGAATGAGCTCCGTCCTCTCCTTCAGACGTAGCTGCTTGGGTGTTGAATGAGTTGGTGAATGCGGGATCCCCCTCCTAGGTCGTACACCGGCTCCTTATATACTGGCCTTGGTCCTCTTCCCCGAAAACCTCTGGCGGGAAGGGATACCACAATGCCGCAAAGATGGAGCACGGTGCACAACGTCGGGGGCGTCCATGGACGCGGTCCATGGCAGAGAGCACGTCGTCTTGGCAGAAAAAGCCACCGTCCATCCAGGACGGTGGCCTGGCGCTGCAGAGCCCTGTGGCGCGCCCCACAGTGACGTCGCAGTTGGAGCGTAGCGGCGGCCGGCCGCTATATCACCAAATTGGCAAGTCTTGGAGTCCGCTTTGCCTCCTCCAGCTCTGTTGACTGCTTTATACACGAGAATGGCAACTGCGCCGTCTTCGTCATCGCGCGCAGGCGCGCGCGTCTCTCTGCGGCGGGCGCAGAGCCCATGTGCGCTCTGCAGCGTGCGCAGGAGCTTGCTTCCACTTGAAGGAACCCCGCGAGAGCCTGGAGCCTCGCCGAGGCTTTGTAGCCGTTGACTCCTCGCGAGGGAAAACCTCGCGAGGGTAGCGTGGAGACGCGCCAGGACCTGATGGTCTTCTAGGAGAGGCCTTCCTGAGGCAGAAGTTCCTCTCGAGGCCCCTTAGGCCGAACGTCTGGTCCTTAGCAGAAATGCCCAGCCGAGCGAAGAAACCCTCGCGAGGGAAAATCCCTCACGAGGCTCGTCAGGCTGAGCGCCTGGTCCTTAGTAGAATTTCCTGCGGAGCGTTTGAGGGCTGTGGCAGGCCGGCCCATGGTACCCTGGTTTCCACTGGGCCGACAGTAGCCCCCGGGCCCGCGATGGGCACGCTGGAGTTCCTCAGGCGGAGGCGAACCGTCGTGGGCCCAAAGAAGCCTGCGTAGCCCGAGACACGTGGAGCGTCGCGGCCGGGCACGATCCCACGATCTCCTCTGAAGTAACGGGCATAGTGGTGGGCCCCGCCACGTCCTGGTAACGACTCGATGAGCCGATAAAAGGCGGAGAGCTCGGCGCAGGCGGCCATTACTCCACTCGTTCCCCTTTCATCCCCTTCTTCCCAGCGCTCAATCCCCAAACTCCTCCTTCGCAACCTTGCTGCAATGGCGCCCAAGAAGTCCGCCGCATCCTCGAAGGGCAAGGCGGTGGTGCAGGGCGGCGAGCCTGCCGCGATGCAGCAGGACGGTGATTTTGCGCCGGCTCTGACCGGCTTCCGCTTTGAGAAGGAAGCGCAACTGGACAAGGTGCGTCACATGGCGGCCTCGGCGACCAACGAGCATGGCGCCACGGTGCTCAAGCGAGCGGGCAACTCCCACGGCAGCTTCTACCCCATCTTCATGCACACTCTCTACGCCAGGCTCGTGCCTCCCTTCTCCGATTTCTTCCTGGCGGTTCTGGAGCGCTACCAGATCCAGGTTTTTCATCTCCACCCCAACTCCATCCTCGTCCTTGCCATCTTCGCCTACCTCTGCGAGGCGTACATCGGCATTCCGCCCTCGGTGGACCTCTTCCGCAGCTTCTACGCGCTCCGGTTCACGGCGAACAAGGAGCGGTCGGGGTGCGTGTCCTTCCGCATCACCGATGGCATGAAGGGCGTCTACATCCCCATCGCGCGGAACGGCGAGAACATTGTGACCAGCGTGACGAAGAAGGTGGAGGACTTCCGCAAGCGCTGGTTCCTTATGCAGTTCCGGAGCTAGAGCGCCTTCTTCGAACTGCCTGAAGCGCCTCCGACGAAGAGGGCGAGCTGGTCTTCTAAGGCACTTAAGGGCGCAACACTTGGCCCCGTGGTGAGGCGCTTGAAGGACCTCCGCGAGGCTGGCCTCACCGGGCAGATGGTGGCCAAGGACTTCGTGAGGCGTCGCATTGCTCCACTCCAGAGGCATGCGGATGCGATGTGGCTGTACTCCAACCAGAGGGACAAGATGCGCCTGAGCGCTACCCTCTTCACGCAGGAGGAGGTGCACAGCATCATGGAGACCCTCTTCACGTCTCCAGACATCCCCGCGCCCACTGACAAGGCCGTTCCGCTCCACAGGATCGATCTTGGGCGTCGCGTCTCGCACGTGCAGACGATGCCGAAGTTCGACCAGTGGGGCCTGGTGCCTGAGGGGCATGTTGGGCCTCGGGAGGACCCGGAGTCAGCGGCGCAGGGGGTGCCAGCTGAGGGCGACGAGAGACGACGGAGACGCCCGCGGAGTCTGACGCAGGCGCAACCGGCGCCTCGGGAGGCGCCGCTTCTTCGGCGGAGAACTCGAGCACTTCGAAGAGTGCGGCGCCTGAAGTTGAGTTCCACGAGATCTCCTCAGGCAGTGTCGACCAGTTCGTGGTCGCTCCCTTGCAGCGTGTCGAAGGAAAGGAGGAGAGCGATGATGACGGTGCTTCGTCGGGCCACTGCGAGCCCCGCTCCAAGGCGATCCACGACAGGAACGCCGGAGCCCGGGAGGAGGCAGAGGCACGGCCGAGCGCGGAGCCCAGTGCTCCGCCCGCGCGGCGGACGAAGAGGAAGTGGGTCAGCACCGCGGCGTAAGTTTTTGTACTCCCTTTCCTGTTTGATGTTGTTCTTGTGTAGGCCTCTCGAGGGGTTTTTGAGTCTTTTCCTCTCCAGGCGCCCTGAGGAGCCAAAGCGGCGGAGGCTCCGGAGGCTTGGAGAGATCTCCAGCGCTGCAGCGGCGTCTGCAGCGCCTATGGCTGGAGAGGTGCCTCTCGAGGCCACCGCTTCTTCCCCCGAGGCTGCTGCGCCGCCTCCTGAGGCAGAGGAGCGCCTCGAGGAGAAAGAGGAGGAGGCAGAGGTGACAATGCCGCCGCCTTTGCGGCCTGACGCCTCTCCTGGGCGGCAGGAGGAGATGCCAGAGAAGGATGTGGCAAGGACCGCGTCGCCGGCGAAGACAGCTGCGTCTGCAGAGGCGCGCGCTGACGTCGAGATGGGGGAGCCCACCGTGCCTTCGCCTCCACCGAGCACGAGCCTTGGAGGGCCGACGGTGGACACTGAGGCCGCTGCAAGGGCGGCCTCAGCAGAGAAGGCCAACCCTGCCCCTGGGGAGAGGAGAGTGCTCCCCAGGGGCAGAAAAATGGTGGGGCTGATGGTGAGGGCGCCTCGAGCCCCCAGAAAGCCCCCAGCGCGGAAGGCGAGGGGGGCTCTCGCCAGAGCCCCCAGAAGGCCCCTAGCGTGGAAGAAGGGGGAGGCTCTCACCAGAGCCCCCAGGCGCGCCTCGAGGCCACTCGGAGCCCAAGACGCGACGCTCCGGAGTCCTCGGCAGGCGCCGGTGCTTCCAGGCCCTCTCGTGAGCCATGGGCCTTAGTCCTGCGGGGTCGGCGCCCAGTTGCAGCTCGCCGAGAGGCTGTCCTTCGCTCGGCGAGGGAAGTGCTCGATGGGCTCGAGGCCCAGCTCGCTGAGGAAGATCGCGCCAGGGCGGAGGAGGACGCCGAGCTTGCGCGGGGCTGGGCTTGCCTCCAGGAGACCGTGGAGCGCTGCCGCCAGAAGAGAGGCAGCCCAAGCTCAACGCGAGGCAGCACTGCGCGATGCTGAAGAGATCCGCATCAGCGTGGTCCGCGAAGTTGAGGAGACCCTTGCGGACCTGAGTGCCAGGCGCGAGGCTCTCGAGGCGGAGACCGAGGCCAAGCATCAGGAGCTGGCGGCGCGCGAGGCGGCGGTCTCCACCAAGCACCAAGAGCTTCTGGACCGTGAGGCGGGGATCATCGCCGAATCGGAGAACGCGCGGCAGGGCCTGGAGAGGTTCCGCGAGGACCTGCGCGTCCGCGAAGACCTGATGGTGCAGCGCGGAGCAGAACTTGATGCCCGCGAGGCCGAGCTGCGCAAGCGCGAGGAGCAGGTTGAACAGATCGAGAAGGATCAATCCACGCAGCGGGAGCACCTGGAGTCTCGCGAGAGCAAGGTTACTCAAGACGAGGCGTTCTACCAGAAGCGCCTCGCGCAGACCAACGAGAACCTCCGCAAGAAGGAGGAGCAGATGGCGGAGGAGTCCGCGACCAAGGGGAAGCTCTTCCGCGACAGCTGCAGGAAGGAGTTCGCGGAGAAGGCCAAGAAACAGGAGGAACGCTTCACGAAGAGACGCAACGAGCTTGAGGCTCGCATCAGGGAGCTTGAGGCTCAGAAGAAGAGATTTGACTCCGGCCTCCAGGTTGCTGTGGAGGCTCGGACGCACGTGGAGCAGGACCTTGCCTCCTTGACGCAGGACATGATTGAGATGCAGTAGCAGGTCTTGTCGCGCCAGCGGGAGCGCATGTTCGTCTCCTTGGTGAGGCGTGCGCGGACCGTCGCGGGCCGCTTGGGGCCGAAGCCCCCGTGCTTCCTGCCTAGGGGAACTCTGACGTCGCCACCTATCCTCGGCTTCTTCGAGCAGCTCCTCACCAGCTTTGAGGAGGTCGTGACGAACCTCGACGACCTGGTCGACAACGAGAGCCGCGAGCTCCTTGGCGTTGCGGTCGGCCAAGTCTTCGCCAACCTTGCGCACCTCCATCCCGGCTTCGACTTCGCAGCTGTGATGGAGCCTCTGGAGCAGAAACTCGCCTCGAAGCTGGACGCCTCGGTGTGGGACGACGTGGAGAAGTATATTCAACGCTTCAAGAGGGTCGAGGTCGAGGAGAGCGACGACGAGGCAGGCGCTGAGGAGGTGGGCGATGAGGCTGTCGACGGCGACGACGACAACCCTGCTGCTTAGGTTGCCCCTGTGGAGAGATGTGCCAAGGGCACCAGTTATCTTAGGACTTGTTGCTTTATTTTGTAATGGTTTGTAAAGACACTTTTATTTGTGCAAGTGTGAGTGCCCCTCGGGAGGCCTTTTATCTGTTTCCTCATGTCTTTTTCGCTCTACGTCGTTAGGACCCTGCTCTCAGCGCAAATAGCACCGCCGCTTCGGTATGCCGGAGTCAGGGCTCGACAAGGCCGGGGGTGCGTAAGGCTTAGAGAGGTAAGAGCTCTCGAGGCGCGATGCTCGGGAGCTCCCCTTTGACGTGCAAGCAGCCCATGAGGCGTAAGAGAGAAAAGAGAGGCTCGAGGGGCGACAAAACCAGCGAGAGGGAAAAAGCTCATGAGGCGTAAGTTCTGGACTTAGCTTTGGCGAGACGCCTGTCTCGTAGAGGGTGTCGTGTTCCTGGTGAGGCGTTTTCCCTCTCGAGGCTGCCTGAGGCTGGTTTGGAGCTCCAGCCCGCAAGGCGTCTTGTTCCCTGCGTTGGAGAGAGAGGCAACCCACAAGCAATGCATAGTTGTACAACTCATGCGCGCTCATAGATTTCCTCATGGGTATCTCACGAGGAGAATAAGCACCAAGGTCCTTGGTGAGGTGACGTGCATGGGAGCTAACCCACGAGTCAGAGCTCTTTGGTGAGATAACGGTCGTGGGCGGAGAGCCACGAGTTAGAGCTCGGATCCTTTGGATTTTACGATGCTGCTGGGATGCTCCCGAGACACAGGCACCGTGCTCAGCCCCCGCTCGCGAGGTGCGCATGGGGAAAAATGTGAGCGCGAATGAAATGTAAGAAAACAAACTCACCAAGCAATATTACATAACGGCGCCGAAGCGCAATAGGTTCATGATGACCTGAAATTGTTCATTACACTTGGCGAGGCCAAGACAAAGTCCGCCATGTCTGGGCATGGGGTTCCACATGGAGTGGCTGAGGCTTCCCGCGGCCCGTGGCGACGCGTTGTAGGAGCTCTCAGTGGAGATGGCCCTCGTGAAGGGAAAGCTTGGTGAAGCTGGGAGGTGAAGACGCGTGCTTCCCTCTTGAGACAAAAAATGCCTGCCGCGACGTGATCACGGGTAGAACTTGCGTAGGTGCTCGATGTTCCATGGATTTTTGATTGGATCGCCGTCTTCCGTCTCGAGCCGTACCGCGCCGGCCTGGCGATGTGCGCGACCCTGTAGGGGCCTTCCCACATGGGTGAGAGCTTGTGGAGGCCCTCTCTGGAGAGGATCCTCCTGAGGACGAGATCGCCTGTCTCGAGGGTGCGCGGCCGTATGTGGCGGCTGTGGTAGCGGCGCAGGTCTTGCTGGTACTTTGCCGCTCGGAGGGCGGCACGGCGACGTAGTCCATCGAGCAGCAGCAAGTCGTCGTTGTGGAGCTCCTCTTGGTTGTCCTCGTTGAAAGCAAGGATCCGTGGGGACCCATGCTTGATCTCGGTGGGGAGGACTGCTTCAGCGCCATAGACGAGAGCGAACGGCGTTTCTCCAGTGGGCTTCGTGGCGGTGGTGCGGATGGACCAGAGCACGGAGGGGAGCTCTTCGATCCAATTCTTGCCGTGGGCCTTGAGGCGATTGAAGCTTCTTGTCTTGAGGCCTTTGAGCACTTCGCGTTCGCTCGCTCAGCCTGCCCGTTGCTTCGTGGATGAGCCACCGAGGCGAAGCAGAGCCGTGTGCCAAGACTCTCGCAGTAGGCCCTGAAGATGCCGCTGGTGAACTGTGAGCCGTTGTCGGTGATGATGCGATTTGGCACGCCGAAGCGACAGGCCAGGCCTCTGATGAATTTCACCGCTGATCTCGCCGGGATGGTGCGCACCGCTTCAACCTCCGCCCATTTGGTGAACTTGTCGATGGCGACGTAGAGGTAGCGGTAGCCCCCGCTGGAGCGTGGGAAAGGTCCCAGGATGTCCAGCCCCCAGACCGCAAAGGGCCAGGAGAGGGGATGGTCTGGAGCCCCAGTGCAGGCTGGTGGACTTGCTTGGCGTGGAATTGGCATGCCTCGCAAGCCTGGACAACGGTGGTTGCATCTTGAAGCACTGAGGGCCAATAGAACCCACTCCTGAAGACTTTCCCTGCAAGGGTGCGTGATGACGAGTGGTGGCCACATTCTCCACTGTGTATGTCCTTGATCAGCTGGCGGCCTTCTTCAGGGGGGACGCATTTTAGTGCAACTCCATTTGGACGCTTGCGGTACAGGTCTCCCTCGTGAAGGCAGTATGACTTGGCCTGGCGAGCAACTCTCTCTGCTTCTGCATCCTCTTCAGGGAGGACTCCGTCCCTGAGGTACTCCTTGAGCTCATCGATCCAGCCCGTCTCTTGATGCGTCATGGCCAGCAGCAGGCGTTCCCTGTGGGTGGACCGCAGCTCGGTGCTCCAGATGTTGGTGGTGGTGGGAGCTCTTCGTCCGTGTTCATCCGAGCTTCTTTTGGCTGTTTCACCGATGCCCTGGTGAGTCTCTCCTCGAACACACCCGCCTGCTGGGCTTCTCTGCGTGATGCTCGCCTGGCGATGTCGTCGGCCTCCTGGTTCTCCCTTCGTGGGATGTGCCTGAGCTCCATCCCCTTGAAGTGTTTCTCGAGCTTGCGGACCTCCTCGAGGTAAGCGGCCATGTGGCCGTCCTTAGGCGTATAGCTCTTGTTGGAGAAGTTGACGAGGAGCTGGGAGTCGCCCTTGATGAGTAAGCGCTTGATGCCGAGGGCGATTGCGGCTCTGAGCCCGGCGAGGAGGCCCTCGTACTCGGCGATGTTGTTGGAGACCTTGTCAGTCGTGAAGCACAGCTGGACGGCGTAGTAGAGCTTGTCGCCCTTGGGTGAGGTCAGGACGACGCCAGCCCCTGCGTTCTGGCATGCGAATGCTCCGTCGAAGTGCATGGTCCAGTGGCTTGGCACTGTGTCTCCAGCTGGCGTGGTTTCTGCCTCATGAGGCTCTTCTTGCTGGTGTCTGTCCACTCGGCGACGAAGTCAGCCAATGCCCTCCCCTTGATGACCCTGGTGGTGTCGAAGCGCAGGCCAAAAGGTTGCAGCTCAATGTTCCACCCTGCGACGCGATCAGTGGCGTTTGGGTTGCGCAGGATTGCTCCAGAGGGAATGATGTGACCACCGTGATGGGGTGGCCCTGGAAGTAGTGGCGCAGCTTCCTGGAAGCGATGAGGAGCGCGAGGAGGAGCTTCTGCTGCATAGTGTACCGCTCGCGAGCATCTCGCAGCACAGTGCTGACGAAGTAGACGGGATGCTCGACGAGGTTGTCGATGGTGACGCAGCACTGGGCTCCTCGGGAGCCTTGTCGAGCCTCTCTTGAGGTGGACCCTCGACGAGGGTGCCTTCTGGTTGCGCGGCTCGGCATGGGCTCGGGCCTGAAGAGGGTGCTTCCTTGTCGGGGGGATCTGGGCTTGGCGTGGCAGTGTCCTTCTTGGCGAGGACTGGCTCTTCCCTTTCTGCCACCAAGGCTGCGCTCACTGTTTGTGGAGTGGCTGATAGGTACAGCTTCAGATGCTCGCCAGGCCTTGGGGCAACCATGACAGGTGGGCTAGCCAAGTACTTCTTCAGGTCTTCAAATGCCTTGTCCGCCTCCGGCGTCCACTTGAACGTGCCAGACCGCTTCATGAGCTTGAAAAATGGCAGCGCCCTCTCGCCGAACTTGGAGATGAAACGGCCGAGGCTGGCCATGCATCCCGCAGGCGCTGCATGTCCTTGAGGCGACGAGGTGGCTGCATTTCTTCTATGGCTTTGATCTTGTCAGGATTCGCTTCTATGCCGCGGTGAGACACTAGGAACCCGAGGAGTTTGCCTGACGGTACCCCGAAGACGCACTTGGCGGGGTTCAGCTTGATGTTTACTTTGCGCAGGCTGGCAAAGGTCTCCTCGAGGTCCTCCATGAGGGTGTGCTCTTCGCGAGTCTTGACCACGATGTCGTCGACGTAGGCTTCTGCGTTTCTTCCCATCTGAGCCCCCAAGGCCTTCCTCATGAGCCTCTGGAAGGTGGCGCCGGCGTTCTTCAAGCCAAAGGGCATGCAGACGTAGCAATACACACCACAAGGGGTGAGAAATGCTGTCTTCTCCTCATCCTCCTTCGCCATCTTGATCTGGTGGTAGCCTGAGAAGGCATCCAGAAAACAGAGGAGGTCGCAGCCGGCGGTGGAGTCCACGATCTGGTCTATCCGAGGCATGGGGTACGGGTCCTTGGGGCAGGCCTTGTTGAGGTCGGTGTAGTCGATGCAGAGCCTGCCGCCCCGGTGTGCTTGGGAACGACCACCGTGTTGGAGAGCCATGTGGGGTGTGGAACTTCCCTGATTATGTGTGCTTCTTTCAACTTCTCTACTTCCTTGATGATGAACTCTTGCTTCTCTGGCGCCTGGCGCCGTGCTTTCTGCTTCACGGGGCGTGCGTTTGGACACACGGCTAAGTGGTGCTCGATCACCTCCCTCGGTACTCCGGACATCTCTGACGGTGTCCATGCGAACATGTCAGAGTTTGCCCTGAGGAAGGCGACGAGCGCGCTTTCCTATTTGGGAGGCAAGCCAGCGCCTATGGTGACGCTAGCCCCCGAGCCGCTGGCGTCCAATGACACCTTCTTCGTGGCTGCCTGCTCCTGTGAGAACAGCTGCTTCTTCTTCGCGGGCCTCTCGAGGGGCTCCATGTCCTCATCAGCGGGGAATGCCACGGCAGCGGCCTTGTAGGCGGTCTCGACAGAGCGCATTGCGTCCTGGACTTGACCGTGGATGGCGATGGTGCCGCCGCTGCCTGGAAGCTTGACGATGTTGTACGCGTGGTGAGTGACGGCCATGAACTTCGCGAGGGCGGGGTAGCCGAGGATGGCGTTGTAGGGCAGGCCAATGTGCGCGACGTCGAAGTCGATCTGCTCGGTGCGGTAGTTCTGCGGCGTGCCGAAGGTGACCGCGAGCCTCACCTGCCCCAGAGGTGTGGTGAGCCACTCGTCACCCCCGTGAAGGGCCTAGAGGGCATCAGCCACTCGTAGGGCACTTGAAGCTGCTCGAAGGTCTCGACAGAGATGACGTTCAAGCCCGCACCCCCATCTATGAGTGTCTTGGCGACGGCGATGTTGTTGATGATGGGAGTGCACACCAGAGGGATGGTGCCACAGCCTTGGTCGACTTGGGGTGGTCCTTGGAGTCGAAGGCGATGGTGTACTGCGACCACTTGAGGGGCTGGGAAGCCTCAAGCCCTGGAAGCGCTGCGTTGACCTCGCGAGAGAATTGCTTGAAGTGGTTGTTGGACTTGGGCGCCTGGACCCGCCGAGGATGCAGGCTATTGCCCCCTGAGGGGCCTGGTAGCCCCCAGGGTTCTCGTCGGGGAGGTTGCCGTTTTGCCCAGCGTTGTTCCCCCGAGCCCTCTGCTGGAAGTTGTGGCGTCCACCTCCGCGGCCACCACGGCCTCCGCCGCGGCCGCCGCGGCCCTGGTTCTTCTCGCGCTCCTTGCTGAGCTGCTTGAGCTCCCAGCAGTCTTCAGTGCGTGGTTGTGCCTGTTGTGGTAGATGCAGAACGGGCGATTGTCCACCTTTTCTCTTCAGCCGCCGGAGAGGCCTCGCGAGGCTGCTTTGCGTCAGGCTCTGCCGCGAGGATGGCGGTGGTCTTGCGCTTCTCGACAGGCTTCTTCTTGCTCCTGGACCCCTCAGGAGGGTCATCCTCCTTCCTTCTTGACGAAGAGGAGGCCCTCTTCAGCCTTGGCGCACTTGTCAGCCAGATCAAAGAGCTTCACCACGAGGAGAGGGTGTCGTGGATGCCGAGCTTCTCGAGCATCCGGGTTCGTGACGCCCTCCCTGAAGGCGGAGATGACGTGCGAGTCCGGGATGTTCGGAATCTTGTTGCGGACCTGGCTGAAGCGCTGGATGTATCTGCGGAGGGTCTCGTCAGGCTTCTGGCGCACCGCGCGAAGGTCGTTGTAGGTGAGCGCGCGCTCGTAGGTGCCCTTGAAGTTGGCGACGAAGACCTTGCAGAGGTCCTCCCACGTGTCGATGGTGTTCTCGGGGAGGTTCATGAGCCACGAGAGCGCGGAGTCCTTGAGCGCCATGGAGAGCCAGTTGGCCATCACCTTGTCGTCGCCTCCCGCAGCCTGGATGGAGACGGTGTAGAGCTGCAGGAACTCCAGAGGGTTGGTCCTGCCGTCGTAGCGCGGAGGGAGGTCTGGCTTGAACTTCACGGGCCAGACGACGCGGCGCAGGTTGCGGGTGAAGGCGGTGCAGCCCGTGGCGTATGTCACACGCCGCGAGCGCGCCGCGGTTCTGGCGACCTGCAGCGCAATCTCCTGGACGACGCGGTTGTGGCGGTCCCTCTGGCGCTCGATCTCCACGCGCGCATCCGCTGGAGTCGCTGCACAATCTGGCAGTCGTGCGGCGAGGATGCGTGCGACGCGGCGCGGTGGTTTGCTGCCGGAGCTGCAGCTGGAGGAGGTGGCGGAGGCGGAGGGGGAGGAGGAGCGCCGTGCGCTATGTTCCCCTCGCGTCCGGAGTGGCGCACCAGCGAGCGAGAGGGCGCTGGTGCTGCAGTAGTAGCGGCAGGAACGGCGGCGGCGTTGATGAGCTCCTCGAGACGCCCGAGCCAGTTGTCGTGGCCCGCCTGCGTGGGACGGTAGCGCAGCAGCTCCTGCGCCATCAGTAGCGCAGTGGCTGGACTGGGCGCCGCTCGGCCCAGCGTGGAGGCGCTCTCGCGCCTGGATGGGTGCAGGGAGGAAGCTCCCTCGTCCTCGCGTCGTGCCGCCGTCGTTGCCGCTGCCGTTGCCGCCGTCATCCTCAGGATGTTCGACGCGCGGCTCGGCGTTGCGCTCTGAAGCGCGGTTGGCGCGTGGGACCACGCGGGTTGTGTTGGCGGCAGGCTCGGTGTTGGCCTGCCGGACGTCCGTCGCGCAAGGCGCGCAGCTCGCGTGTCAGTCATGTCGCGGAGAGGTTGAAGAAGTTGAAGACGCGCCTCAGCCCCCTACCTGGCGCGCCAAATGTCGGAGACTAGTCCCAGGAACTAGGGGTGTCTCTCAAAAGCCAGGAATCGAGTAAGGGGCTGAACACAACGTCAAACAGATCCTCAACAACCTCGGCGACGGTGCTCGTCGAGCTCGGTGAGGAACATCACGACAGAGATGGAACACGAGCCGCTACCCAGGTTCAGGCCCACCGTGAGGTGTAAAAGCCCTACGTCCTGCTAAGATGTATTGCACTGCTTGGAGAGGTTCACAGTACAAGGGTGCTTGCCGAGGGCACAGTTGTGGCTATGGTGGACTATGGTGGAATGAGCTCCGTCTTCTCCTTCAGACGTAGCTGCTTGGGTGTTGAATGAGTTGGTGAATGCGGGATCCCCCTCCTAGGTCGTACACTGGCTCCTTATATACTGGCCTTGGTCCTCTTCCCCGAAAACCTCTGGCGGGAAGGGATACCACAATGCCGCAAGATGGACAGCGCACAGCGTCGGGGGCGTCCATGGACGCGGTCCATGGCAGAGAGCACGTCGTCTTGGCAGAAAAAGCCACCGTCCATCCAGGACGGTGGGCTGGCGCTGCAGAGCCCTGGGCGCGCCCCACGGTGACGTCGCAGTTGGAGCGTAGCGGCGGCCGGCCGCTTTATCACCAAATTGGCAAGTCTTGGAGTCCGCTTTGCCTCCTCCAGCTCCGTTGACTGCTTTATACACGAGAATGGCAACTGCGGCGTCTTCGTCATCGCGCGCAGGCACACGCGTCACTCTGCGGCGGGCGCAGAGCCCATGTGCGCTCTGCAGCGTGCGCAGGAGCTTGCTTCCACTTGAAGGAACCCCGCGAGGGCCTGGAGCCTCGCCGAGGCTTTGTAGCCGTTGACTCCTCGCGAGGGAAAACCTCGCGAGGGTAGCGTGGAGACGCGCCAGGACCTGATGGTCTTCTAGGGGAGGCCTTCCTGAGGCAGAAGTTCCTCTCGAGGCCCCTTAGGCCGAACGTCTGGTCCTTAGTAGAAATGCCAGCCGAGCGAAGAAACCCTCGCGAGGGAAAATCCCTCACGAGGCTCGTCAGGCTGAGCGCCTGGTCCTTAGTAGAATTTCCTGCGGAGCGTTTGAGGGCTGTGGCAGGCCGGCCCATGGTACCCTGGTTTCCACTGGGCCGACAGTGTCATGTGCTGATCCTGGCCAACCAGCAACCGTAAAGGTAAACCTCATGTCGAAGTCACATATAGCAAGCACATTCTGAGATGTATACCCATGGCGACATGTGTGGTTAACCACCTCCTCTTTAGGAACTAAACATGGGACATGTGATCCATCTATAGCACCAATAGCGCCTTTGAAGTGAGGCAAAAAACGATCTTTCTTAACCTTCGAATGCTCTGCACTGAAAGTAGGATCTCTTGGTTTGATATTGTCTCTTGCTAACTTGCGCAAACAAGACGAGACTTCCTTAAACTTGGTGTGAACTGTCCATAGCGACCTTGTAAATTGGTTTTCGGCTTGTGCAAATGCTTGGGGGCCTCCAACAATCCATAAGAACATGGCTAGTGACTCAACAGATGACACATTGCTGGTTGATTTCAAGCCATAGCTAGACACCAGCAAGTCATGGAGTGTTGTGAACACCTCAGGGGTCATGCGAAACATCTTATAAAAATATCTAGGACGACCAAAGCACCTCATAACCCATTGAAGTCCAGTTTCAGGAGCTTCTCTATATGAGTCTTTGTGCAAATATCGCTCGCTATAGAGGTTACCCATGTTGCCAAGGATGGCAGCCTGTTGCGCAAGCTCGGAAAGCTCAGCTAGATATTGAAGTCACTAGTAGAAAAAAGCTTATAGGTGAGATGCTATCAGTGGCGCACCAGGTTTACGGTGCGCCACTGATAGTCTCTCACCTCTGTTTTGGGATTTGCCAGAAAATACCAGTGGCGCACAAGATATTGGTGCGCCACTGGTATATATTTACCAGTGGCGCACCGTATACCTGGTGCGCCACTGATAAGTTCCATCAAAATTTTGAAATTTTCGGGGTGGAGGAGAGAGACTACCAGTGGCTCACCGGGTTTGTGGTGCGCCAAGGTAATTTTCTATTTGTGGCGCACCGAGCATGGTGCGCCACTGGTAAGTTCTGGACGATATTTTTCCAACTGTGGAGAGAGATTACCAGTGGCGCACCATGCTCGGTGCGCCACAGATAGAAAATTACATGTGGCGCATCATGCCCTGGTGCGCCACTGGTAACCTGTGCAGACAGCTTAAAGTCGCCCCACCTACCTCCCCCTCTATTATTGCAACCTCACTTCCCCCTTTGTTCTTTGCTCGAAATCTCTTGCTTCGTACCTCATTTCCTCCCCATTTTGCACGAAATTTGGTCAATCTAACCACTTTTAGTTGCTAAATCTCACTCACACACACATCTCCTACATCCATGGCATAGATCTAGCTTCTAAAATCTCACCCACACGAAGATCTATAGATTTACTTTTTCTCTCCCTTGTCCAACAAGCTCGAGCTCGTCGACGTGTCGTCTCGCGGTCATCTCTTCTCGTGTGTAAGGTGACTATATGGATTGGATGATGTAAATAAATGAAGTTGTGAGATTTGGGCGAGAATGTGATCACTAAATAAATGAAAATGTGAGATTTGGGTGGATGTGATGCGTTCTCTCTGTCCGAAAATGATGTGACATGAAAATGAGTTGCCAAGTGTTGTCGAAACGTTGATTCGTTTCCATTTTGGCAAAACTTTGGTAAACTTCTCTGTCCCAATTAGTAGGGAGGTCATGCCAAAATTTTGCGTGACAACAACTATTGAGATGGTAATTCTACCTAATTATTTTGCTTATATGTGTACCGTCGGACGTGCAGGTGATAATGGTCGTCATGAGCGAAAGGAAAGTGGACAAATATATGAGACACGCGATCGAGGACATGTACAAAAATGAGGACGAGGAGATAAGATGTCCGTGTCGAAAATGCAAGCTAATGACCTTGCACCACCCCTATTCCGGTGTAGTGCGGGATCACCTGCTCATGCGTGGTTTCATGGATGGCGCCCCTTGGATGAATGATGAAGATGATGTGGAGGTCCATGCGGCGCCGATGGCAGTACATGACGACGAAGGGGATCATGACATGATGATTGTTGAGAATAACAACGAGGGGGAAGAAGACGAAGAGCCTACCGCACATGACGATGGAGAACTGGACGTTGTTGATGCGGAGACGCAGTCGACGCCGCTAACTACGTTCTTGTAGGACCCTCATTTGCAAGAACTGTTTGTAAGGCCGACGAGTAACAATAGAGCTGCTGCTAGAAAGAAATCTAAGTTGGGGCAACTTGAGATAGATTCGAATACTCTGTTGTATCCAGGTTGCAGGCCTGAGGACTCCCGCTTGAAAGTAGCTCTCGATGTTCTGCAGATGAAGGTAAAACACCATTGGACTGACGCTAGCGTCGACGCTAATCTGCTATACTGGAAGAATGTCCTTCCGGAGAAGAACACGTGTCCTAAGAGTCTAGACGAGGCCAAGAAAGTCGTGTGCCCTCTTGATTTACCGCACGAAAGATACCATGTATGTATCAATGATTGCTACATTTTTCGGAAAGAGGACGCGGACAAGACCACATGTCCAGTGTGCAATGCTGCTCGATACAAGAAAGGGAGGAAAGCTCCTCGAAAAGTTGTGTGGTACTTTCCGCTCATTCCCCGTCTGTAGAGGTATTTTCAGGACCCCAAGGAAGCAAAGCTCATTCGCTGGCATGCGGATAGAAAGAGGTCAGTGCTACAAGATCCGGAGCGGATTGATCAGGCAATGCTGACACACCCTTCAGATGCAACCCAGTGAAAAGCATTAGACGGTTACGATAAAAAATTTGGGGCAGAGTCAAGGAACATCAGGTTGGGTGCGAGCACCGACGGACTCAACCCATTTGGCAAACAGAGCAGCACACATAGCACCTGGCCAGTGTTTGTGTGGATATACAACCTCCCCCCTTGGCTTTGCATGAAGAGGAAGTACATTCACATGAGCATGCTCATTCAAGGGCCGAAACAACCAGGCAGCGACATCAATCTGTATCTGAAGCTACTGAAAGATGAGTTGACCACGTTATGGGCGCCGGAAGGGGTCATCACATGGGACGCCGTCGCTCAAGAGTATTTCCCATTGAGAGCCGCGTTGCTCTGTACGGTGCACGATTTGCCCGGCTGCGGATATGTCTCGGGCCAGGTGGTTCAGGGACACCATGCGTGCGTCAGGTGCATGGACGGTACCTGTTACCTACAGCTACCGAAAGAGGGGTCTTCGAAAACCGTCTACATGGGGCACCGAAGGTGGCTAGCTAATAAGAAAGACCCGTGGAGAAAGCATGGAGACCTGTTCAACAATCAAGATGAGAATCGAGGATCTCCATGTAAGAGAAGCGGCGAAGATATCAAGACGCTTCTGGATAACTGGAAAGAGTGCCCAGCACTGGGAAAGAAGATGAAGGCACCAAAACCGCTCCTGGATGTATGGAAGGCGAGGTCCGTGTTTTGGGACTTGCCGTACTAGCATTCTCGGTACGCCTAATTGCCTTGATCTAATGCATATCACGAAGAATGTGTTCGAGAGTTTGTTTGGCACCGTGGTCAACATGGCGGAGAGGACCAAAGATGGGCCGAAAGCAAGGCGCAACCTGATATATTTTGGTTTAAGGGAAGAGCTTCAAGGGGGACCCCAGAAAAGGCCGGGGGAAGATCAGTCGGATGAGGAAATAGACGGTCATAGGGACAAAAGGGTTAAGAGGAATAATGACTATTATTGCCCCCCCCCCCCCCTCCAGCTTTACTCTACACGAGAATGAGATCGATCAACTCTTCAAGTGCCTTCTAGGAGTCAAAGTGCCTATCGGTTACGCGGGGTTGATAAGCAGATACCTAGACCCGAAGAAAAAATGCTTCAGCGGGATGAAGTCTCATGACTGTTACGTGATGATGACGTAGATCTTTCCGGTTGCGATCAGAGGGATAATGGACAAGCACGTCCATGAAATACTTTTTGGCCTCTGTAACTTTTTCGACGTCATCTCTCGAAAGTCGATCACCCGGAAGCAGCTTGATAGGCTGCAGGAAGAGATCGTTGTGATACTATGCGAGCTTGAGATTTACTTCCCGCCCGCATTCTTTGACATCTGTGTGCATCTATTGGTCCATATCGTGGATGATATAATCCATCTCGGGCCGCTGTTCCTGCACAATATGATGCCGTTCGAACGGTTGAATGGGGTCATCAAAGGATTTGTTCGTAACAGGGCCCGTCCGGATGGAAGCATCGTCCAAGGCTTTCTCACCGAAGAGTGCATCTCTTTCTGCACGAATTTTCTAGAACTCGAGAACCTTGTTGGTTTGAATTTTTTCAACTATCTGAACAATATTGTCAAATATATGTGCAAAATTGTGCAATTTAAATAATTTCTGGTTTGAAAACTTTCAAAAACAGGGTCTGTTTTTTAAAACTTTGAAAAACATAGTCCCACGTACCTGTGGCGCACCACAAAATTACCTGTGGCGCACCAGGTGGTGACTTACCTGTGGCGCACAGGCTGGCCCACATGTAAGTGGCACAAAACTTACCTGTGGCGCACCGCGCGGTGCGCCACAGATAAGTGAAGCCCACTTACATGTGGGCCGCGCCGGCGCCTCCCTCTCAATCACAGATAAGTGAAGTCCTCATCTCGTCGCAAGCCCCCCTGCACGCCCCCGCACCCGCTCACCGTCGATGCCCACGCCGGAGCCGCCGCTCGCCGTCGACGCCCCTCCGACGCTCAGCCACGCCACGCCGCCCTTGACGCCGCTCGGCCACGCCGCGCTCGACGCCGGCGCGCCCGACGCCAGTGCACCCGTCTGCCTCCCGTCCGCGCTCGAGGTGCACCTCCACACCACCGTCGACAACCCCCTTCCTTCCCTCCCCAAGGTGCTGCATCTCTTCCTCCCCTCCCTCCCCTCCTCTGCACCCTAGGTGTTTGCTTAAATGCCCAACTCAAATTAGATGGTTTATTTTGCTTCTTACTTGCTCCTAGTTCCTGCTAGGCACTAGATGTATTCAAATGTGGTCACTACTTTATTTTGCTGCTTTAGGAAATTTTTTGTAGATGAAAAATTTGGAGACCAAAAAATTTCAGAATTTGTATGCTATGTAGATGTCGTGTCTCGGGTGACGGACACCGGGAGTAGATGATACCCCCTTTTTAGGTTCGGCACGGGGCGCGAAGGAGGCTGGAAGACGCCTTACCCGGGAGCAAGGACGCCAAGTTCTTCGTCGAGTGGGAGAGAGCAAACAACACAACGGGACACATAGAGTTACCCAGGGTCAGGCCGCCCGGAGGCTAAAAGCCCTACTCCTGCATGTCTGGATTGAGAGGTTCATCATGGTGTGGTGTACAAAGGTGTTCTGGGGTGAACCCGGCAGAGTTTCGGCCGGAGGTAGACGAAGAGCAGATCCTGCCCTGGGGAGATCACCTCTCTCTCTACCTTCCGAACCCTAGTCTAGTCTTGCCTGAGCTCTAGCTTGCTTCGGTCTCGTCTTGTTCTGTTCCTCCCATCGGTGCCATGGTCCTCCTTTTATAGGCTAAGGGGATCCGACATGGGCACACGAGAGGTGTGAGGGGTCTTGGCGGGAAAACCCCTCGGCGGTCCTTGGAGGAGACGTGGCACTCTGTCCTGCAAGCATTCTGAGGAGGGCGGCGTGGTCGTCCGCCCGTGGAAAAGGTGGGACGGACAAAGCCTGTCCGCCCCACCAACTGCGCTCGTGGCAACGTCACCAAGGCGCGGCCTTCATCTTGGCGCCCAAGTCTTCCACCAGCTTCCAGCGAGCTGGCGATCTTATCCTCTCGGTGGTACGGATGGATACCCGGGAGCACGGACCCGCGGGTATCTCGCCTGGTTCTCCGGGCGAGGGGGTGACCCGGAAGGTCACCTGGTCCTTAGCCGCAGAGACTTGATGTCGAACTTGTCGGGTGTCCTTGAGGCAGATGGGCTAACCCATCTGCTGTACTTGACTCCTTGCCTTGTCCATCTTCTTGGTGGGCCCCAGTGGAGGACCCACTTTGGCAGCATCAGGGGAACCCCATGTTCCACTGCTGCGACAGTAGCCCCCGGGCATGGTCCCGGCGGCTCTTGCTTCAGTTGTTGCCGGGGCTATGGCCAAAGAGTTGGCCAAAGTGGGTACCCGGCGCCTTTGTTCGGTCCATCAACCGTCGTGTTGGTCTTGGAGTTATTTCGCTCGGGGGAATAACTGAGTTTGCCTCCTCGATTGCCGCTGCGGGGAAGCTGTGAACACGGTTGGAGAGAGAAGCTCCGCGCGCTATAAAAGCGGACGAACGCCTCGCTAGTCCCCATCTTCTTCTTCCTTGACCCATCTCTCCCTTCCCAGGCCAACAGCTCCAATGGCGAGAGGAAAGAGAGGAGTGGGACGTCCTCGAGCTTCGGCCCCGAAGGAGAGAAGCTCCGGCGGCCGCGGAAGCGCCGCCTCAAGAGGGCGAGCGAAGCGAGGCGGTAGAGGTAGAGGAACCGTGAGATGCGGAAGAACTCCTTCTCCGCTCCCACGGGCAGCAATCCACACGAGCTTCGCGCCCTTCGAGTTCATCCTGGATTTGCGCCGCAAGATCCGTAGCCGGATTGACCTTCCGGACTCCTTTGCGATGGCGATGGAGAACAACAGGCCTCCGGGCTTGTGGCTGCAGGTGGAAGGCTATCCAAATGGCCCCTCCTGGATCTCGGTGGAGTACACCGTCGACGACTCCATGCTCCTTGGTCAGGGGTGGAAGTCATTCGCTCGCTCCCGCCGCCTGACCCGGGGGCAATACCTTGCCTGCAAGTATGACGGAGATGCTACACTCGCCGTGAAGATCTTCCGTGCTGCAGGAGGGCGCGTGGAATGCTGCGCCGAGAGTGAGAGCAGCAGCAGCTCCGGCTCCTTCGACAAGGATGAAGATGAGGAAAACTCATCTAGCGTCAAGGCCGAGGAGAGCTAGCTTCCCTGAGGGCGAGGAGCTTCAAGTCGGCGGTCCTGAAGATGTCCTTGACTTCCTTCTTGGCCGCCTCGTCGGCGTACTTCTGGAAGTAGCGTCTTCCATTGTACGGTAGTGCTCCTCGCGCGCCGGGAGCCAGTCTTTTTGTTTGTAAAAATTAGCCCCCGCTGTAGATCTTGAAATGAAGAAGAACTTGTTCTCCTTTTTGTCTCTTGGCCTTCGTGTCGTACTTGATGTGAATGGGAGCGGTTTTTTGCCAAACGCGCCCCATTAACGCGGCAGCCGTAGCGCCAAGGGGTAGGTGGAGCATGGGAGGCCTATAAAAGGCCCTCCAGACTCCAACTCCCTTGACACATCTTCTCGCCTTGCTTCCTTCTCTTCCCCCCCATAGATCGCAGAGCAATGTCTGGAGAGGAGGAGATGTCCTTGTCCGATGTGTCGACGGCGGAATCGTCCTTCCGCAGCGCGGTGGAGGCTTCCAATGGAGCTGGGGCCCGAGCCGCCGAGGGAGGCGACGCTGTGCCTTGTCCTACCATTGCTCAGAATCTCGCCCGCCTAGCGGCCGTCTCTGGTCCTGCTGCTCAAGAGGAAGCTAGGGTTAGGGCGATCCGCAGGGCGTACCTGTGGTCCGTTCTGAGAGAGAGGACAGCTGGGATTCCGGAGCTGTCCCAACTCTTGGCTGAACTCGAAGCCATAGAGCAGGTGACCACTCTAAATTTTCGTCTCTTCTGCTAATAAAACTTGAGCTTGACTTGGCATGTCTTCCTGCTTCAGGCTGAGAGTCTGTCCATGGGTGAGCTGGCGGACGGGATCTTCCGGGTCTTTGGTCGGGGAGTGCCCGGGTGGGCTGCCAGGGCTCTCGACCCACGAGACGCCTGAAAAAGTCATGTGCGGGTGCACTCTCTTTCCCCAGGCGTCCCCGGGAATCAAGAGCTCACCCGGCAAAGAAAACGAAGCAGAAGACAAGTCTGCACAGCCAGTGACCCTGGACTGGCCTTAGTAGCATAGGCTTGTTATGTAATCAAGAAGTTGCACAACTGAATGTAATTCAGAATTTAAATTCAGATGAATGCAACCTAGCCTCAACTCCCGGGGTCATGTCCCAAATCTTCCTTTGCACTAACGCGCTGTCAAGTTTCAGAGGAGGTCCCTTAGGTGCCAGATACCCTGACTGTTCCGCACACAGTAGTAGTACCCCTAAGAGCGCTATTGTAACAGCCCGAAGTTTGAGAACCTAAAAACCTGTGTAATTTTTCCACTTTTGTGTTCCTTGCATCATGGCATCCATGCATCATGTTGTTGCTAGGGAATTGTTGCTAGGGAATTGTGTTGGGTTAGGGAATTGTGGTGGTGGTTTGGCACCACCTAAAAACAAGATGCCAAATTTGCTCTAACAAACTACAAAACAATGGAGGCACTCAAACTTGCAAAACAAAATTACTTTGACATCTTATATTTGTCAAGGAAGTTCCAAGGGTTCAAAAATATTATTTGCACTTGCTCAAAAATTTCTAAAGGATTATAATTTGGGAATTTAGCAAAATGCCTTAATTGAACCCTGTGAACAAAAGTGGTACAAAACATTTTATTTCGAGACACCAAAATTTGTGGAGCTTCTACATGCTAAGGGGAGCCTCCCCGAATTTTCTCATATTTATCTAAAATTGTTTAGTGCCTCAATTAAATCTAGAAAGGTGCTACTGATTTTCTTTTAAAAAAGGAAAAGGACCTATCTGTGATGGACGAAAGCTGTCAGGGGGGTTTTCACGAAATGGTCGTCTCTCTCCTTGGACACTGGCGCCATGCCGTCGCCGTGGCCGCGCCCGCGTGCACACGCCGCGCCCGGGCCCCTCCCGGCCTTCCCCTGCGAGGAGGACAGCACCACCACGAGCCCCACTTGCCCTGCTCCCCCACCCCGCATTTGCTCACCTGCTCCTTCTCTCTCTCTCTCCCCACGGAACCGAACTCGCCGCGCCATGGCCGTGCTTGCCGCCGTCGACTGAGTAGCTCCCGAGCCAAACCAAGACCGCAGGAAGGTCCGCCGCCACGTCCTCTACTCCTCCGCCAAAGGAATCGAGCTGGGGCGACCGGAATCGCAGCCGCCGTCTGATTCCTCCTCCGGCCACAGCCGAGCTCCGCCGTTCGATTCCCGCCGCTGTGGTCCGTCTCCGACCTCGCCGTCTTCCACAACACGCTCAGGGTGAGCTACTGAACCTCCCCTGCCCTCCTCCCGCTCGCTCGCGGTCCGTAGCTTCCGTTCCCTGGAGCTCGCCGCCGTCGCGATGTGTGCAGTGCAGTGCATCGGATTTTTCGAGGCTAGCGAAACCGGATTATCCGGAACACTCCAGTGCGTTGGATTTTTAGTCCTTAGCGATATTTCAGACACCACTTCGATCGGATATTCCGATTTTACAAAATTCGGATATTCCGATTATGTTCAGTACTTAAAAATTAGCATGTCTTCGGTGCATCGGATTTTCCGAGTGCAAACAAATCGGAAATTCCGAAAATTGTTCAGCAACAATTTAGTTCCTTTTCCACCTATTTTCTTCCGAAGTGTATAAATAACTAGCTGGGTGGCCCGCGCAAATTGCGCGGCTAGAAATGGAATTAATTGAATCTTCCTATCTAATGTATTTATGTTCTTCTTGATACCTTTATTAGAACATTTTAAGAGAAATAAGAATTGAAAACTGTAAGTTTATTTATGATTATTACAACCTTCGTTCATAAATATAAGTCATTTTAGCCTTTTTTTTCATTCGTCCATATAACAGATGTATTTAGTGTGTAGCTTCGCTCATTTCGCTCCATATGTAATCCAGCTTAAGATATATCGAAAAGGTCTTATATTATGGGACAAAGTGAGTAATTTACAGAGCTTCGCTACTGCTCGCTCTTTTCAACTTTAATGTTATAAATTTTTCCACGTGTTACAAATGCCAAAACTGAGTAAATTCAATTTTATGTCTTGTAAGTTATATTGTGCAAAATAGGACTATGACATTAAATTTATATTCATTCCACAAACTACAACTATCAATTATATCTCATCCTATGGTAAATATTTTTTCCATTAGAAACATCAACAAATATCGGTAATGTGCCAGCTGGATTAATTCATGAGTCTTGACATCCTGTACTGATTAGCCCCTTCCTGCTCAAACTTGTGAACTACAATATCTCAAACATAATCGCCTCATTGAATTTATTATGGTGATAGAAAGGACGTGGACCAAAGATATATGAGTTTCACTTTCTTACATAGCGTAAAATAGTTAGCGTTAAAGTCATTGCATATCGATGAATAAACAAATGAACCTATTTAATAAGTTTTTTTTTTGTGTGTTTCCCCCAAACACCTGCTGTTGCAATATCTTATATATTTTCCTGTTGACCAAGTTTCTACGCATACAATCATATGTGGCCGGGTCTATGCGGTAACTATTCCTACCCTTGTATAATCATGCGCTGCCATGCTAAATTGACTTTAATTAAGTCTTAGCCTATCTTTTTCCCTATTAATCTCTCTCTCTTACGTGGGCATTATAAGTTTGAAAGTGTCAAAAAAAAATCTAGCAGAAATTTACAAAAGGAATTAGAGTCTATTTGAGTTGCACTTAATCATATAAATTTATGCATGCCGGAAGGTCACCCCGTTTTATAAGATAAGCATTATGAACTGATATTGTTTTTTGAAATAGTGCACTTCTCGTCTCCTCCTGCTTATTCACATCCTTTTACGTTTTTATGGGAGAACTCAGTACAAATAAGCCTGTAAATTATTGTTTCTGAAACCTGCAAAAATGAAGATGGAATAAAATGCCATAAAAGAACATTGTAATGTTTTACGTGAACTGATGCAGTAAGCTTTGGTAGCTGTTTCAAGCATAGGAGTCTGAGCAATTTTCTTTCTTGCGAAAAAAGATCTGTGGTGGTTTCTACTCAGCCATATAAAACCAAGGATTTTTATGATAAACATACTAACAAAAATAGGATTAATAGAAAATTAATGGCATCATTTGTCGAATGATTTTAACAATAATAATAAAAAATGACGAAAAATATAATATGCAATACTTGCACTCGAGTCATAACCGTTCAAGTTACACTTAATGGTGAATTTTTGTACCTTGTGAGTGCAGTCACCCGTCCACCATTAATTTTTACCTTGTGGTGAAGTTAGTAACTTGAACGGTTATAACTTGTACCTTGTTAGTGTCGTATGTAACACATCTTCTATATATCGTCCTACATACAGCTCAAGTCACCCGTCCACCATGAGACCTGTTAGTAATACATCGGACAGAAACTCAACATTAATCAAGAAAAAAATTCTTTTTATTCTATTACTGTGCCCTCCATCTGGTCCTTGCATAGATGCGGAGATCTTACCGGCTTATTTCGAGTCCATCTTCATCATGCATGTAACATTCTCTTGCTACTACAACACAGTGGCTCTAGGCTAACATGCGTGGTCATCAGCTAGTCTTATTTTGGTTCTCCAAACGCATCGTCCTACTGGGTTCGAAGTTGTAGTCCGACGACATGACTGTCCACGCCCACTCAGCCGTCTAAAGATCCTCGATTCCTCGCCGATACGCTGCGAGGTGCTGTCGTCGGCGGAAACTCATCGGAGACTTATAACTCGGCGACTGCTGTGATTGTTGTTGCACATAATTGGATGCGTGTTTCTGCCGGTATATATGAGAGAAACAGACTGAACAACCACAGAGCTCCAGGATTCCTCCCTCGTGCACAGGTTGCAGATGTGATTCCCGAAGTAGTTTGCGGAGGGTTGATCTAGACGAAGCATCGGAATTCATGCAATCTGCCGGCACGTGTGAATACGTATTCATCCCTGCAAATGCCGAGGGTTGATCTAGACGAAGCATCAGGATTCATGCAATCTGCCGGCACGTGTGACTGCGTATTCATCCCTGCAAAATTCTTCTCACCAACGGGGCACCATAATATGATTGTAATTTGTACAGCTATTACCTCAGAATAAATCCTTGCATCATGCATGGAACAACTGTACTACAAATTTCTGAGCTCGTGCAAGAACAAATTAGTGGCTGCTGGCTAACAACGGTAGCCCCAAACTCGTGGGCTACATGAATCAGAGTTGTTGTCCAATCCAGCTCGTCGATTCCTTGCGGCCACGGAGATCCTGTTCGCCACCGATCTAGGCTTAGCGTGGAGGACTGACTGTTCCTGATGTGGCCGAGCGAGGCCGTCGGCCGCGATCTTGCTATTTTTATGCTAGCATGATTTGCTGGAGAGAAATCGCACCTCCGGCCGCCGGCGAGAGGAACGTAGAATCATAGATGAGAAACAAAACGATTATGATGCGTGGAGAGCTGTGGCGGAGCGAGGCTGCCGGCATCCTGGCCTTGCCTTTCTTGAAGCTAGCCAGATTGCCAGGATATCAATCGCACCTCCTCCTGGCATGCCTCCTGTAGTAAAGTTGACATCGTCTTGAGGAGCCTGCCTGAAGGGGAAGCTTCTCCCTGGCCATGTTAGCTCGTCTTATAGGCTTCCATGCAGCATGGCGATTGACATGCAAAGCTTCACGTTGGGTGGTGTGGCATCGGTGACTGCTTCTTTATTGACCGGCGGCCTCGCGTGACTCCCGTCGGCTTCTCTGATCTCGATGACGCCATTGGCCGCTTTAGATCTCGCTGGACGATCCTTCGCCTCCCGATTTCTGCCGCCGTTGCTGCTCGGACACGAACCCTAGTAGTCCTCAATCTGAAGGAATTTTTGGTTTCTTATCTAGTCTAGGACGTGCTCTGCCGTGAATCCCGTCGACTCTTTTTTTTACGTGGTCGGTGGACTTCTAATAGGGCACGTACGCCTATTGAGCTTATCCGGGCGACTCCGTCGCGTCCCTTGCTGGGCCGCCGTTGAAGAGGACGCTGCCGGCAACACCAATGAACTCCTGAGATGTACGACTTCTCCATGGGGTTAAAAGACCTGTGCGTGTTTTGCTTTGAAATACGTTTTCCTTTTTCTTTTTCTGATTTGGAGAAGAGCTCTTCTTTGGTTACATGCATCGTGATGGGCTGTAGTTTTTTGACGTGAGGAAGAGACTCTTCTTTCCTTACGCCGTGATGGGGTGCAGTTGTAGACGTGAGGAAGGACACTGGACACCCTATACGCGCATATCTAGCGTGAGATTTGTCTCCAAAAAAAAAATCTAGCGTGAGATCATAGTACATCAAATCTGGGCTGTCCTTTTTCCGTTGCTTAAGATTGGTTAATCCTATCCATTGATTGTCTTGTGTTTTAATTATATAATAGATTCCGTTGTTGCTTAAATAACTTATGAAAGGCACATATTTAAAAGAGGAAATTATGAAAATAATAACTTTTTGTCGGTTCGTCAGAAAATTGTGTGTGTGATACCAAAATGCTCAGAAAAACATGAACTACCTAAAATCATCATCATCATGCATACTTGATCACAATTGAAATGTTGTACTTCTAGTAATATTAGAATCACTAAGCTAAATATGGGGTGTTTTCCTATTTTGGTTGAAGTAATTATTCTCGCACCCCATTTAAAATTGCTAGATAGCTTTAAAAAGGTTCAACACCTTAAATTGTCATGTCATCATGTGTTTGCGCATTGCACCGGTGCTATCCGTGGTTTTGATTGTTCCTCTCCGGTATTGTTTGTGCATCGGTAGATCAAGGAGTGGAAGTGCCCCCAGAGTATCGTGACGATCCGTACTACCAGCACGTTGAGCAAGGCAAGCGTAATCCCCCCTCTGAACATATCTTATCCTATGTTTCCGCAAATATTTTCTCCACTATAATATTGCGTGCGGTTCCAAATGTCAATTTTATTGGATTAGAGTATCCTATAGTTGCATTAAGATTCCGATGCCATTACCTGTTTCCCTCCTATTATCCATAGGTTTGTATTGTTGGCCTGAGATACTTAGCTATGCAATGTTGATGCTTAGCCATGCTTAGTGAAATGTTTTTTCGTCCGATGGATACGTCATGTTGGAAACAGGTGTTGAAATGTTCAGATGATGGTGGAGAATTGTGGTAACAGGAAATAAGATGCTTAAAGGTGGGGATGAGAGGCCATTGTGGTTGTGGTGCTTTGTCTCGTTCGCGCCGCCTAGGTGCGAGTTCTCCCCTTCGAGCCAAGACCGAGCGTGCACCCATGCGTGAGGCCTATGCAATTGCAGGAACCCTCATATACTAAATAACTCGGGCGAGGCTAGCCAGGGTCCTCTAGTTCGAGCTTCCATTTGCGCGTGCGTGATGATGGTGGTTGAGAATGGGATGAGGATTGTGGTGTTGGGAAAAAAAGTGGCCGCGGGGCAGGGTGTTGGAGGCACTGAACTTGCCCTACCGCCACTGATGATCCTGGAAAGTCTCAAACGAGGGAGAAGTCGACACCGCTCCCACCCAGCCGGCTTTCCAAGGAAGAGAGCTAATGCGCAGGCAATGGGCCGGACGGTACGCGTGGTAAACATTGTACACCCCTGCTGGATAAATCTTTTCGAAAAGCCGTGTCCACGGTTATGGACGACTTGGTGACGGATTCAGAGATCATAGAAAACTTGAATGGAATGCTTAAAAACTGAGTACTAAAGGTACTACTCAAGAATGCAAGGTGAGCTTCCTCGAGGGTGATTCGGGGAGGTGCCTTTGTATCACAGGTACAGTGATGGTGGTTGATGTTGAGAGTGTGATCAAAGAAAAGAGTTACTTCTTACCTCTTTTGAAAATACTCTGATTAGTCGATGCCATGGAGTTATGTTTTCTATAAATAAAATCAGCTTTATGCAAAACAGCCATAAAATTGAAAGCCTCATCGAGCTAAAGCTCTATATAATCTTGCGAGTTCGTCGAACTCAACGTCGTTTGTTTTGTTTCAGAGGAGGACTTCACCGACCTCGAAGGTGGGTTCTTTGTGGACGTCGACGAGTAGTCTGGGGTTCCCAGGTGGCAGCTTGGGACATCCCGGAACAGCTGGCGCTGGATGTTTATCTGTAGGCCTCTTAGGCCATAATTTGGATCTTGTTGTTTAGAACAACTTAATTCGCTTCCGCTTGTTGTAATGTTGGGTCTGTGACCTCTGGTTGTAATTTGCTATCTTTCTCTATTATAAGAGTTGAACTATATGATTTGTGTCGTAGAGTCTGTGATGTGCCAGTTGTTCCACAAGTCTTGATCTCTCTATTATACATTGAGGGTTGTGCCTGTGTTAAGGCATCAATCGGGGTGTTGCGTTGCCGATGATCAATTCCGAGCAACGCCTGCCAAAGGTTTTGGCCGGGGATTGGTAAACCCGTAACCTCCGGTTGTATCGCTTAACCGGTGACACACAGCATCACTGTATAGCAGTCGGGTCGGGGCGCCACAAGTTGGTATCAGAGCAGTACTGCCTGTAGGAAACCCTTCTACTGGTCGACGTTGAGTCTAGTGTTTGTGAAAATATTTTTAACCTAAAAATGAGTTGTGAAAACCATCTTAGGATTCTTTTTACTCCTTATCTGGTTACCCTCTAATCTCGGAGCAATCTTACCTCGATTTGAGTTAAAGTTTTACTCCTCGTGATCGTTTTAGTAAAAGATGAGAAACGGGGTTGGGTTCTACCTTTAGTGTTATGTGTCCGTTGCTCCCGCTGCGTACAATCCAAATCAACTCAGATGTTTCTACCGAGTCTAATCACTTGTTTCTTTGTTGGGTTTTAACCCAAGGACTTGAACATAAGGTCCCGGAGTGTGTTAAGTGTGGTTCCTTAACCATTGCATCTCTCGCTAGTAGCACATGATGCTGATCTTTGACCCAAGTTCTATCTTGTTGATTCCTTGTTAGTTGTTACACAATGTATTATCGTCCCTAGTCTGTGTACTTGAGTAGACGCTAATGCTATTGTTCGACCATTCGGAGAAAGATACTAACTGTGTCATTGTCAAATCTCCAGAATGGCTCGAGGAGGCCGCGGAGGTCGCGGTAACCACAACAATGATGAGGATGATCTGCCGCCACCACCCTCGATGGCTCAGGTCTTGATGGCCATTGAGGAGAACCGTGGGCGCAATGAGCGCTGTTGAGCAGTTGGTGCAGCAGAATGCACAGAGGAATGGCTGCAACACTCTCACTGAGTTCCTGCGCTCGCAGCCACCCACCTTTGCTGATGCTAAGGAGCCACTGGAAGCTGATGATTGGCTTCGTGCTCTGGAGCGCAAGTTCTCCGCGCTGCATGTCCCAGTGGCTGAACAAGTCAACTTCGCCACCTACCTCTTGGTTGGTGCAGCTGGCTGTTGGTGGGAAGCCATGTGGCTTGTTTCCAGCCAACCATGTCTTCACTTGGGCTGATTTCCGCACTGCCTTCCGTGCGGTACATTCCCCAGCCGATCATGGATTGAAGAGGAGGGAGTTCCTGGATTTGCAACAGGGACGTATGGACCTCCGCACTTATGGTTGTGAGTTCAACCATCTCTCTCGTTACGCCCCAAGGGACGTGACCAATGATGCTGACAAGCAAGAGCTGTTCCGCAAGGGTCTTACGCCGCAGCTCCGCTATGAGTTGCCCTTCAGGTTCCAGACCTACCAGGAGCTGTTCAACCAGGCTCTTACTCTTGAGCAGGAAGAAAGGAACTTGAGGCTTCCAAGAGGCCCGCACACGGGGACCACCAGAGTTCCTCGGGTTCTGAGAGCAAGAAGCGCAGGGTGTTTGTTCCCTACAGCGCTGTGCCGCGTGCTCCATTCATGCCGAGGGCCGCGGGATACAGGCCACCACCTCCGCGCCCCACTACTTCGACACTTGGGGTAGGCGGGAGTGGGTACCGTCCTATGCTACCTGCTCCACCTGGACTCACTTGCTACACCTGTGGCCAGGCTGGCCACTACTCCAGGGAGTGCCCCCAGAAGGCACCTCTCGGAACTCCTGCACGAGCCCCTGCCACTCCAGCTGGCAAGGCTGGACCTATTGTGCGTGGTCGCCTGAACCACGTCTCTGCTGAAGAAGCTGAAGAGGACCCCGGCGTCTCATGGGTGAGTTACGAATCAACAACAATCTGCTACAGTTTTGTTTGATTCTGGAGCATCGCATTCATTCATATCCATAGCTTTTGCAAAAGACCACAAAATACCGTTCGAGAAAATGAGCGTCCCTTGGTGATCGCCACTCCTGGCTCCAAATGGCAAACCGATGGGGTTACTCCTGAAGTCAGATTACATAGGTTACTACTCTTTTCCTTTCGCTTTGGTAGCTCTGAGGTCAAGTGGCATTGATGTCATACTGGGCATGAACTGGCTAGCCAAATACCGGGCTAATCTCGACTGTGCTGCCAAGACCATCACCGTGACCACTTCTTCCGGCGACAGTGTAAGTATTGGTCTGCACTATCAAGACCTCCATCTTCAGTCATACCCAACTCACCTGAGATCTCCTTTGCTTTATGGAAGGCGAATCCCCTCCTGAAATCCAGGACATACACGTGGTGTGTGACTTCCCGGATGTGTTCCCGGAAGAATTGCCTGGCATGCCTCCTGACCGAAGTGTGGAGTTTGTCATAGATCTACTTCCCGGTACTGCTCCAATTTCCAAGAAGCCCTACCGTATGCCGGTGGAAGAGTTGGCTCTGTTGAAAGAGCAAATTGATCAGCTGTTAGCGAAGGATTTCATCCAGCCTAGCAGTTCACCTTGGGGTTGTCCGGTACTCTTTGTCAAGAAGAGAGATTCTACCGTGCCTCGTCTAGTCTCTGACTATAGACCGTTGAATGCGGTGACAATCAAGAACAAGTATCCTATTCCTCGCATCAATGATCTGTTGGATCAGTTAGCTGGTGCAACGGTATTCTCCAAGATGGATCTGAGGTCAGGTACCATCAGATCAAGATCAGAAAGGAGGATATCCAAAGACGGCATTTGTTACTCGCTATGGCTCATATGAGTATACCGTCATGTCCTTTGGTCTCACAATGCTCCAGCTACTTTCATGAGGCTCATGAACTCCATCTTCATGGATTATCTTGACAAGTTTGTCGTCATTTACATTGATGACATCCTCGTTTATTCCAAAACCGATGAAGAGCATGGAACATCTTCGTTGGTTCTGACACGACTTCGAGAACACCGCCTCTATGCCAAGTTCTCCAAGTGTGAGTTCTGGTTGGATAATCTGTCTTCCTTGGTCATGTGATATCCGCTAATGGTGTGGCTGTCATTCCCGACAAGATTCAGTCCATTTTGGATTGGAAAACTCCAATGTCAGTCAAGGACATTCGTAGCTTTCTCGGATTGGCAGGTTACTACCGCCGATTCATCGAAGGTTTCTCCAAGATAGCCAAGGCCTGACTGACCTTCTCAAGAAGGATAAAAAGTTCGTATGGACGGCCGAAGCTGAAGAGAGCTTCAAAACACTGAAAGCCAAACTCACTCCGCTCCTGTGCTTGTCCTGCCGGACACAGCAAGGATTTCGTCGTCTTCTGTGACGCCTCTCTGCAAGGCTTGGGCTGTGTGCTAATGCAAGATGGCCATGTGGTGGCATATGCTTCTCGCCAATTGAAGCCGCATGAGCACAACTACCCAACTCATGATCTAGAACTTGCCGCGGTGGTCTATGCTTTGAAGCAATGGAGACCATACCTGTTTGGTAACCGTTGCGAGATTTCTCGGATCACAAGAGTCTGAAGTACCTCTTCACCCAGCCGGATTTAAATCTCAGGCAAAGGCGTTGGTTGGAGTTAATCAAGGACTATGATGTGAGTCTGAACTATCAACCCGGCAAAGCAAACGTCGTGGCTGACGCGCTAAGTCGGAAGTCTATTGCAACAATCTGATGATTGAGGGCCAACCTGCTCTCATGAAGAGTTCGCCCGTTTGAACCTGGAAATTGTTCCCTCCGGCTACCTTGCAAATCTGGAGATCAAATCTACTCTTGTAGATCAGATTAAGGATGCTCAAAAGCGTGACAAGGGTATTCTAAAAATCAAGGAGAACATTGCTAGCGGGAAGGCCAAATGTTTTTCTGTCAATGAATCCGGAGTTGTTTATTTTGGTGACCGCTTGGTAGTGCCAAAGAAACGAAAATTGAGGGAGCTGATCCTCCAAGAAGCTCATGAATCTCCTCTCTCTATTCATCCCGGTAGTACCAAAATGTACCAAGACCTTCGACCACAATTCTGGTGGACTCGGATGAAACGAGAAATTGCCAGTATGTTGCTGAATGCGACACCTGTCGACGGGTAAAGGCTGAACATCAAAGGCCTGCCGGCACTCTTCACCCTATTGCTATCCCGAGTGGAAATGGGATGAAATTGGTATGGACTTCATTACTGGTCTGCCGAAGTCTCCAAAGGGAAATGATGCCATTTGGGTCATCATTGATCGACTATCAAAAGTGGCTCACTTCCTCCCCGTTCGTGTTGACATTACAGCTGCCAAGTTGGCAGACCTGTATGCTTCTAGGATCGTCGTACTTCACGGCGTTCCCAAGAAGATAATCTGATCGTGGAAGTATTCACCTCCAAGTTTTGGACTAGTTTCCAAAAGCCATGGGAACCCGTCTCAACTTCAGCACCGCTTTCCATCCTCAAACTGATGGTCAGACCGAAAGAGTGAACCAAGTCTTGGAAGACATGCTTCGGGCATGTGTAATCTCTTTCGGCAAGGATTGGGAAAAGTATCTCCCTTTCGCGGAGTTCTCCTACAACAATAGCTATCAAGCTAGTCTGGGCATGGCTCCATTTGAGGTTCTCTATGGAAGAAAATGCCGTACTCCTCTAAATTGGTCCGAGACCGGAGAGAGAGCACTCTTTGGTCCAGATGATCAATGAAGCTGAGGAGAAGGTCAGAATCATAAGAGAGAATCTGAAGATTGCTCAGTCTAGGCAGAAGAGCTACTATGATAAGCACCATCAGGAAATTCACTATGAAATTGGTGATAAAGCTTATCTCCGCGTCTCTCCCCTTCGTGGAGTTCGCCGCTTCGGTATCAAAGGGAAATTGGCCCCTCGCTATGTTGGCCCTTTCACCGTTCTGGCCAAGCGAGGAGATCTTTCTTATAAGTTGGAGTTACCGGTTATCTTCCCAAATGTGCATGATGTGTTTCATGTTCCCAACTTCGCCGGTGCTTTAAAGATCCTATCCATGGAATCAATCATGAGGAGCTAGATCTCCAGGAAGATCTTACTTATCGCGAGCATCCTATCCGTGTCCTGGATGAAGCCGAAAGGAAGACCCGTAACAAGACTACCAAGTTCCTCAAAGTTCAATGGTCTCACCATTCCGAGGAAGAAGCAACTTGGGAAAGAGAGTCTAGTCTTCGTGAGGAGTATCCCGACTTCTTTCCGCAATCTTAGAATCTCGGGACGAATTCCTGTAAGGGGGGTAGAATTGTAACAGCCCGAAGTTTGAGAACCTAAAAACCTGTGTAATTTTTCACTTTTGTGTTCCTTGCATCATGGCATCCATGCATCATGTTGTTGCTAGGGAATTGTTGCTAGGGAATTGTGTTGGGTTAGGGAATTGTGGTGGTGGTTTGGCACCACCTAAAAACAAGATGCCAAATTTGCTCTAACAAACTTCAAAACAATGGAGGCACTCAAACTTGCAAAACAAAATTACTTTGACATCTTATATTTGTCAAGGAAGTTCCAAGGGTTCAAAAATATTATTTTGCACTTGCTCAAAAATTTCTAAAGGATTATAATTTGGGAATTTAGCAAAATGCCTTAATTGAACCCTATGAACAAAAGTGGTACAAAACATTTTATTTCGAGACACCAAATTTGTGGAGCTTCTACATGCTATGGGGAGCCTCCCCAAATTTTCTCATATTTTTCTAAAATTGTTTAGTGCCTCAATTAAATCTAGAAAGGTGCTACTGGTTTTCTTTTAAAAAAGGAAAAGGACCTATCTGTGATGGACGAAAGCTGTCAGGGGGGTTTTCGTGAAATGGTCGTCTCTCTCCTTGGACACTGGCGCCATGCCGTCGCCGTGGCCGCGCCCGCGTGCACACGCCACGCCCGGGCCCCCTCCCGGCCTCCCCTGCGAGGAGGACACAACCACCACGAGCCCCACTTGCCCTGCTCCCCCACCCCGCATTTGCTCACCTGCTCCTTCTCTCTCTCTCCCCACGGAACCGAACTCGCCGCACCATGGCCGTGCTTGCCGCCGTCGACTGAGTAGCTCCCGAGCCAAACCAAGACCGCAGGAAGGTCCGCCGCCACGTCCTCTAATCCTCCGCCAAAGGAATCGAGCTGGGGCGACCGGAATCGCAGCCGCCGTCCGATTCCTCCTCCGGCCACGGCCGAGCTCCGCCGTTCGATTCCCGCCGCCGTGGTCCGTCTCCGACCACGCCGTCTTCCACAACACGCTCAGGGTGAGCTACTGAACCTCCCCTGCCCTCCTCCCGCTCGCTCGCAGTCCGTAGCTTCCGTTCCCTGGAGCTCGCCGCCGTCGCGATGTGTGCAGTGCAGTGCATCGGATTTTCCGAGGCTAGCGAAACCGGATTATCCGGAACACTCCAGTGCGTTGGATTTTTAGTCCTTAGCGATATTTCAGACACCACTTCGATCGGATATTCCGATTTTAAAAAATTCGGATATTCCGATTATGTTCAGTACTTAAAAATTAGCATGTCTTCGGTGCATCGGATTTTCCGAGTGCAAACAAATCGGAAATTCCGAAAATTGTTCAGCAACAATTTAGTTCCTTTTCCACCTATTTTCTTCCGAAGTGTATAAATAATTCCGTTGTTGCTTAAATAACTTATGAAAGGCACATATTTAAAAGAGGAAATTATGAAAATAATAACTTTTTGTCGGTTCGTCAGAAAATTGTGTGTGTGATACCAAAATGCTCAGAAATACATGAACTACCTAAAATCATCATCATCATGCATACTTGATCACAATTGAAATGCTGTACTTCTAGTAATATTAGAATCACAAAGCTAAATATGGGGTGTTTTCCTATTTTGGTTGAAGTAATTATTCTCGCACCCCATTTAAAATTGCTAGATAGCTTTAAAAAGGTTCAACACCTTAAATTGTCATGTCATCATGTGTTTGCGCATTGCACCGGTGCTATCTGTGGTTTTGATTGTTCCTCTTCGGTATTGTTTGTGCATCGGTAGATCAAGGAGTGGAAGTGCCCCCACAGTATCGTGACGATCCATACTACCAGCACGTTGAGCAAGGCAAGCGTAATCCCCCCTCTGAGCATATCTTATCCTATGTTTCCGCAAATATTTTCTCCACTATCATATTGCATGCGGTTCCAAATGTCAATTTTATTGGATTAGAGTATCCTATAGTTGCATTAAGATTCCGATGCCATTACCTGTTTCCCTCCTATTATCCATAGGTTTGTATTGTTGGCCTGAGATACTTAGCTATGCAATGTTGATGCTTAGCCATGCTTAGTGAAATGTTTTTTCGTCCGATGGATACGTCATGTTGGAAACATGTGTTGAAATGTTCAGATGATGGTGGAGAATTGTGGTAACAGGAAATAAGATGCTTAAAGGTGGGGATGAGAGGCCATTGTGGTTGTGGTGCTTTGTCTCGTTCCCGCCGCCTAGGTGCGAGTTCTCCCCTTCGAGCCAAGACCGAGCGTGCACCCATGCGTGAGGCCTATGCAATTGTAGGAACCCTCATAGACTAAATAACTCGGGCGAGGCTAGCCAGGGTCCTCTAGTTCGAGCTTCCATTTGCGCGTGCGTGATGATGGTGGTTGAGAATGGGATGAGGATTGTGGTGTTGGGAAAATAAGTGGCCGCGGGGCAGGGTGTTGGAGGCACTGAACTTTCCCTACCGCCACTGGTGATCCTGGAAAGTCTCAAACGAGGGAGAAGTCGACACCGCTCCCACCCAGCCGGCTTTCCAAGGAAGAGAGCTAATGCGCAGGCAATGGGCCGGACGGTACGCGTGGTAAACATTGTACACCCCTGCAGGGTAAATCTTTTCGAAAAGCCGTGTCCACGGTTATGGACGACTTGGTGACGGATTCAGAGATCATAGAAAACTTGAACGGAATGCTTAAAAACTGAGTACTAAAGGTACTACTCAAGAATGCAAGGTGAGCTTCCTCGAGGGTGATTCGGGGAGGTGCCTTTGTATCACAGGTACAGTGATGGTGGTTGATGTTGAGAGTGGTGATCAAAGAAAAGAGTTACTTCTTACCTCTTTTGAAAATACTCTGATTAGTCGATGCCATGGAGTTATGTTTTCTATAAATAAAATCAGCTTTATGCAAAACAGCCATAAAAGTTGAAAGCCTCATCGAGCTAAAGCTCTATTTATAATCTTGCGAGTTCGTCGAACTCAACGTCGTTTGTTTTGTTTCAGAGGAGGACTTCACCGACCTTGAAGGTGGGTTCTTTGTGGACGTCGACGAGTAGTCTGGGGTTCCCAGGTGGCAGCTTGGGACATCCCGGAACAGCTGGCGCTGGGTTGTTTATCTGTAGGCCTCTTAGGCCATAATTTGGATCTTGTTGTTTAGAACAACTTAATTCGCTTCCGCTTGTTGTAATGTTGGGTCTGTGACCTCTGGTTGTAATTTGATATCTTTCTCTATTATAAGAGTTGAACTATATGATTTGTGTCGTAGAGTCTGTGATGTGCCAGTTGTCCCACAAGTCTTGATCTCTCTATTATACATTGAGGGTTGTGCCTGTGTTAAGGCATCAATCGGGGTGCTGCGTTGCCGGTGATCAATTCCGAGCAACGCCTGCCAAAGGTTTTGGCTGGGGATTGGTAAACCCGTAACCTCCGGTTGTATCGCTTAACCGGTGACACACAGCATCACTGTATAGCAGTCGGGTCGGGGCGCCACAGCTATACCTTCCGCGTGTCTGACTCCACTGTCCACAGGTACTTGGCCAGAGGGAAACGGACCGTTCACTGGGGTGGTAGCATTACCCCCGCAAAGGCTCTCATCAACTGTCAAGCATGCGCAGGTCGATGGTATATTGACTCCGAGCGAGATGTTATGCCTAAGTGCAGGATGCTGATGCAAGGACTTAGCTGTTTTTCTGCCGCGTCCTCGATCCATCCTGTCCCTCCCGGGTATCCAACTCCTTAACCGCTTTCCACCGTCAGCTCCTGTCCCGGGAAGGCGCTGCACACAACAAACTTTCAGTAGGAAAGAATGGACCCTCTTTTCATGTCGAGATAGTGTTTCATCCGGAGCAACCCGCAAGCAAAGTTGAATGTGCATTTCTGTGCTTAGGTTCGTTAAAACACAGCACTGCCCGTTCACTCCTTTCCGCGGCAGTACGGCACGATCGGGTGGCAGTGCCTACTGATAGGCCACTCGCGCTCGACCCGTCAGCCACCGGCACCATGTCAGCCCCTGCTTGGGGGTTGTTACGGATAACACACATCTCGACATAAATTGAGGCTCACGGAATTGAAACACTTATCTTTTATTTCTTGGCGATGACTTCTTACACCCTATTACAGAACACTAGCCCCTTGGGCGTGCTTAGCGGATTCGACGTTTGGCGATTCATGTTCGTAATTAGGGGTAGAACTTGCGGAGATTCTCGATGTTCCAGGCGTTGCCTTCCGGCCTGCCTTTCTCGTCTTCCAGATAGACTGCTCCGGGTCTCAGTGTATGAGTAACCCGGTAGGGTCCTTCCCACTTGCTTGACATCTTGTTCAAGCCCTCGAGATTTTGCATCTTGCGGAGAACCAGGTCTCCCTGCTGTAATTCCCGGGATCGAACATGACGGCTGTGATACCGGCGCAGCCCTTGCTGGTATCGAGCAGACCGCAATGACGCCCGACAGCGCATTTCCTCCAGGATGTTAATGTCATCGATCCTTTGCTCAGCTTGGGCATCTTCATCATATGCGAGTACCCGGGGGATCCGTGCCTTAGCTCTGTTGGCAGGACAGCTTCAGCTCCATAGACAAGGAAGAAAGGTGTTTCTTTGGTGGCTCGGCTTGGAGTTGTTCTGATGGACCACAACACACTGGGTAGGTGATCAATCCAATTTCTCCCCTTGTTCTCCAGCTTGTCAAATGCTTTGGTTTTCAGACCTCTTAGGACCTCCGCATTGGCTCGCTCCACTTGACCGTTGCATCTTGGATAGGACACTGATGCAAAGCACACCTTGATGCCCAATTCTTCACAGAAGCTGAGGAAGGCTCGACTTGTGAACTGAGTGCCATTATCCGTGATGATTCTGTTGGGTACTCCGAAGCGGTAGACAATCCCCTCGATGAACTTGATGGCGGCCTGGGCCGTCTGGCGTGGTACTGGCATTACTTCAACCCACTTCGTGAACTTGTCACAGCCACAAAGAGGTATTCATGTCCGCCAACTGACTTTGGCAACTTGCCGACGATGTCTAGCCCCCAGACTGCAAACGGCCAGGATATTGGGATTGGTTGCAGTGCTTGAGCTGGCTGATTGATGTTCTTCGCGTAGTATTGGCAAGCTTCGCAGGTCTTGACCATTTGCTCGGCGTCGTGCAGGACTGTTGGCCAGTAGAAACCCTGGCGGAAAACCTTCCCCGCCAATGATCTTGATGCAACATGACTTGAACATGTGCCCTCGTGGATGTCTCGTAGAAGTACTTGGCCTTGTTCTTGCGGTATGCAGCGGAGCCTGACTCCGTTGTCGCGTCGCCGGTAGAGCTCGCCGTCGATCAGGACGTAGAGCTTGGCTTGACGAGCCACCCGCTCGGCCTCGTGATCATCCTCCGGCAGAGCATGCTCCGTCATGTACTTGACGATGTCCAGGGCCCAGGGTGGGTGGGTTCTCTCCACCGGCAACACCATTTGACCAAGGAGAAGCATAGCTTCCCTTGGTCTCGGTCCTGCCGGGTCTTGCGCGCCTTCTGGGCTGGTTTCCCGGGTTGTCGAAGTAGACGGGTCACCAGCCCCCAGTGTCGATGTAGACCTTGTCTTGAGCCTCTCGGGAGACACAGAGGGTTGCCGGAGCACCTCAATGTATATCCCGGGAGGTACTGGTTCTCGCTTGGAAGCCATCTGTGACAGCTCGTCCGCGGTCGTGTTGTCATCCCTAGGGACGTACACGGCCCGGAAGCTGTTGAAGCGCCGCTGAAGCTTCCACACCTCCTCGACGTACGGTGCCATCTGAGGGCAAGCGTACTCCTTGTTCACTTGTTTGATGACTAGCTGAGAGTCACCCTTGACGATGAGCTTGGTGATGCCGAGGCCAACGGCAGCACGAAGTCCCGCAAGCAGGCCCTCGTACTCCGTCGTGTTGTTCGAGATATTCTCCTTGTACTGCATCTGGACGACGTACTTCAGACGATCTCCTGTGGGGGAGATCAAAACGACTCCGGCGCCTCCTGGCCCTTGGTGTAGGAGCCGTCGAAGTTCATGGTCCAAGCGTCGGGATCTTCTTTCCCGGGAAGGCTGGATTCCTCCACCGGGTCGTCGAACGCTGTCTCAGTCCACTCCGCCGTGAAATCAGCCAGCGCTTGACTCTTGATGTTGTTCGTGTGCTCGAACTTGAGGCCGAAACCTTGAAGCTCCATGGCCCACCAAGAGACTCGTCCGGTGGCGAGGGGATTCTCCAGCGGACTCCTCAAGGGGTACTTGGAAACCACGGTGATAGGGTGGCTTTCGAAGTAGGGCCTCATCTTGCGAGAGGCGATGAGGATCGCCAGCAACAGCTTCTGCATCATGGGGTACCGCTCCCGGGCATCGCGCAGCACCGAACTGATGAAGTAGACCGGGTGCTGTATCTTGCGGGTCACCGAGTCCTTGACGGGCTCAGCTGCTTCGAGAGGGAGCGCGTCAGCCCCCAGTGATGCTTCTTCTGCGACGTCGATGACGGCGTCGGTGGGCATGCCAGGCTCAGGGCCTTCCGGCCCTTTGCCACCTGGCTGCTTCTTCTTGCTTGGTTGCCCCGGGAGGATGTTTCCGGGACGCTTGCCGCCGACCTTGTCCGGAGGAGCGTCACGCTCTACCACAAGAACCGCGCTGATCACCTGATTGGTGGCAGCGATGTACAGTAGTAGGGGCTCCTTTTCTGCTGGTGCCACAAGGACGGGAGGCGAGGCGAGGTAGCACTTGAGGGACTGAAGAGCTTCTTCAGCCTCCGGGGTCCATTTCACGGGACCCGTCTTCTTGAGTAACTTGAAGAAGGGCAGGGCTCGTTCTCCAAGTCTTGAGATGAAACGCCCGAGTGCGGTGATGCACCCGTTGAGGCGTTGTACGTCCTTGACTCGCCGTGGCGCCTCCATGCGCTCGATGGCCTTGATCTTGTCGGGATTGGCCTCAATCCCCCGGTGGGAGATTAAGAACCCCAGTAGCTTGCCGGACGGGACCCCAAACACGCACTTGTCGGGGTTAAGCTTGAAGTTGACCCGACGAAGGTTGTTGAAGGTCTCGTGCAGATCTTGAATGAGGGAGTCCTTGTACCGAGTCTTGACCACGATGTCGTCGATGTATGCCTCCACGTTGCGGCCCAGCTGGGACCCAAGACATGCTTGCATGGCGCGCTGAAAGGTTGCGCCGGCGTTCCGGAGACCAAAAGGCATCCGGGTGTAGCAGTAGCAGCCCTTGGGTGTGATGAAGGCCGTCTTCTCCTGATCCTCCACTGCCATCATGATCTGGTGGTACCCGGAGAAAGCATCCAGGAAGCACAGGAGCTCGCACCCGGCGGTTGAATCCACGATGAGATCAATCCGGGGTAGTGGGAAAGGATCCTTGGGGCAGGCCTTGTTCAAGTCGGTGAAGTCGATGCAGAGCCGCCACTTGAAGGTCATGGGCTTTGGCACCACCACAGGGTTGGCCACCCAGGTTGGGTGGGCACCTTCCTGATGACGCCAGCTTCTTCCAGTTTGTCAACCTCGGACACGATGAACTCCAGTTTTTCCTTGCTTTGCTGCGTAGAACTTGTTTTATCGGGCGAGCGTCTTTGCTGACCGCCAGTTTGTGCTCGATCACCTCCCTTGGTACGCCGGGTAGCCCTGACGCTTCCCATGCGAAGACGTCAGAGTTTTCCCGAAGGAAGGCGACGAGCGCGCTTTCCTATTTGTCGGTGAGGCGGGCGCCGATGGTGATGGATCGACTCCCGTCACTGGTCAACGCCACTTCTTGGTCATTTGCGGATCTTCATGAAATGACGCCTTCTTGGAGGAAGTTGATGTCGAGCCTCCGGGTACCCTCCGTCCCCAGAGAATGCACCGACATCAGCTTCCTGTACATCTTGCGGAACGTCCGAGGTCGCCGCCACCGTCTGGTTCAGCTTCTGAACGCAAAAGATAGCGTCGTCGACGTCGGCCTTGATCGTGATCACTCCCCAGACCGCGGGGATCTTCATCATGTTGTAGGCGAAGTGCGAGACGGCCATGAACTTGGCTAGAGCCGGCCGGCCAAGTATGCCGTTGTACGGAAGTGGCGTGTCGCAATGTCGAAGACGATGTCCTCGGTGCGGAAGTTCTCCTGGTCACCGAAGGTGACAGGGAGCGTGATCTTCCCCAGCGGCCGAGTGACGCTTCCATTCACGCCTTGGAACACGCCGGTGTCTTGCAGGCGAGAAAAAGGAATTTGCAGAATGGCCAGCACCTTCGCCGTCAGAAGGTTGAGGCTGGAGCCTCCGTCGACCAGCATCTTGGTGACCTTGTAGTTGTGGATGACGGGCGAAACGATCAGAGGAAGCGTTCCCACCCCGGCCACACTGGCAGGATGGTCCTCCGGGTCGAAGGAGATGACCTGCCCAGACCACTCCAGGGGCTTGGGCGGAGCAGAAGCAACCGCGTTAAGCTCCCGGACCAGCCTCTTACACGCGCCGTTGGATGGAGGCAGAGAGGCTCCCCCGTGAATGCACCCGACAACTCCGGTGACTTCCTGGAACCTTCCGCCGCCGCCTCCCTGAGGAGCCGGAGCTTCCTTGTTGGAGGCGCCTTCCTGGTTGTTCTGTTCACGACCGCCTTGGCCGCCGCGTCCTCCTCGTCCCCCGCGGCCACCGCCGCGGCCCCATCCGCGGCCGCCTCCGCCTTGGCGACCTGTGGGACAGTCACGAGCGACGTGCCCAATGACGCCACAGTTGTAGCAGCCGTCCAAGCTTACCCCGTCGGCCCGACGCTGCTCTCGTATGGCGAGGTTCTTGAGTTGGCGGCAGTCCTTGAGAAGGTGGTTGCCGTCAGGATGAATGTGGCACCATGGGTCGTCTTCTCCCTCAGAGGCCGCCGCAGGCTTGGCCTTCTTGGGAAGGGGTTCGGTGACGAAGATGCGCTTGTCGGGTCCAGAGTCCCGCTTCTTGTTCTTGGCGGGGCGGTTTTGTCCTCGGGTTCATCCTCCCCGGGGAACTTAGCCCCCTCCTCAGCTCGGGCGCATCGATCCGCCAGCTCCCAGAGCTCGCAGGTGGATTCGACGCGGCGATTGCTCAACTTCTCGCGCATCCGGGTATTGCGGACGTTGGCGTGAAAAGAAGCGATCACCAGCTCTTGCTTGATGCAGGGGATTGTGTTCATCTTCTGGGTGAAGCGCTGGATGAACTTGCGAAGAGTTTCACCCGGAAGTTGCTTGAAGTCGTGGAGGTCGCTGGGAGCCCCCGGGCGCTCGTACCCGCCTTGGAAAGCCCCCAGGAACTGTTCCTTCAGGGTCCTCCAGGAACGATGGAGCACTTGGGAAGGTTGAGAAGCCATGTCTGGGCATCTCCCTTCAGGGCCAGCGGGAACCAGCTGGTCATCATCATCTCGTCGGCCCCGGCGACTGCCGCAGCTAAGGAGTAAAGCTGCAGGAAGTCCCGGGGGTTCGTAGTGCCGTCGTAGCGGAGGACGTCGATCTTGAACTTCTTGGGCCAGGTGACCCGGCGGACTCAGGGGCAAGGGCGAGGCACCCTTCAGCGATGTCGTCGTCCCGATCCTCCCGGCGATGACGCTCGCGACGCCGTTCGATGCGGGTGCGCATATCCTCGGTTAGACGGTTGTTGAGGTCGTGGCGAAGATCTCGGTTGCGCGTGGTAGATGACCCGACGGAGATGGCCTTGCCGCGATCGCGGTTTAGCCGGTTCGCCATCGGTGGAGCGGTACGAGGAGGCTCCGTCTCGCCTCGGCGCTCGCCATGGGGCTGACCCGTGGTTCGTGCGCCTTGCGCCCTCCAGCCTCGGGGCCGTTGACGGTGGGAGCTCGAGTTACGTCGGGCTCAGGGCCGCCGTCGGCGAAGTCGAGGAGTGCCTCCACACGGGCTCTCCATTCTTGGTAGACCTTGGGATCGCCAGAGCTCGGAGGGAACTGCATGAGAGCCTTGGCAGCGACAAGAGCGTCGTGGCGAGCTTGTGCGTCCGAGGGCAAGTGCGTAGAGGACTTGCTTTTGAGCTTCGGGGACCTCCACTGGCGCGGACGTGATCTCGCCCCTCCTTGGCGTCGTGACCCTGCCCGCGCCGTTCCCGACGCTTTTCTCCCCAGAGCGTGGGGGGGCTCGGAGGACAGTCCAGGAGCCGCCGGTTCGTCAGGGTCGACGTTCTTGTTGGTGTTGGCCCTCTCCGACGCCACCTTCTCCGTAGGTGGCGCCTGCGGAGGAGCAGGCTGACGCGCATCCGCAGCGCGGCGCTCGGCGGAAGCCTGAGTGCGCGAAGGAGACGCGGCCTTGGAGGTAGCGGCGTCGATCTTCTTCCTCGGCGGCATGCTTGACGAAGAACTTGAAGTTGATGAAGAAGAAGACGAATCCAGCGCTTGCACCCCCTACCTGGCGCGCCAGATGTCGTGTCTCGGGTGACGGACACCGGGAGTAGATGATACCCCCTTTTTAGGTTCGGCACGGGGCGCGAAGGAGGCTGGAAGACGCCTTACCCGGGAGCAAGGACGCCAAGTTCTTCGTCGAGTGGGAGAGATCAAACAACACAGCAGGACACAGAGTTACCCAGGTTCAGGCCGCCCGGAGGCTAAAAGCCCTACTCCTGCATGTCTGGATTGAGAGGTTCATCATGGTGTGGTGTACAAGGGTGTTCTGGGGTGAACCCGGCAGAGTTTCGGCCGGAGGTAGACGAAGAGCAGATCCTGCCCTGGGGAGATCACCTCTCTCTCTACCTTCTGAACCCTAGTCTAGTCTTGCCTGAGCTCTAGCTTGCTTCGTCTCGTCTTGTTCTTTCCTCCCTTCGGTGCCATGGTCCTCCTTTTATAGGCTAAGGGGATCCGACATGGGCAAGCGAGAGGTGTGAGGGGTCTTGGCGGGAAAACCCCTATGCGGTCCTTGGAGGAGACGTGGCACTCTCTCCTCCAAGCATTCTGAGGAGGGCGGCGTGGTCGTCCGCCCTTGGAAAAGGTGGGACGGACAAAGCCTGTCCGCCCCACCAACTCCGCTCGTGGCAACGTCACCAAGGCGCGGCCTTCATCTTGGCGCCCAAGTCTTCCACCAGCTTCCGGCGAGCTGGCGATCTTATCCTCTCGTGGTACGGATGGATACCCGGGGGCGCACCTGGCCTCCTGCCGGGAGCACGGACCCGCGGGTATCTCGCCTGGTTCTCCGGGCGAGGGGGTGACCCGGAAGGTCACCTGGTCCTTAGCCGCAGAGACTTGATGTCGAACTTGTCGGGTGTCCTTGAGGCAGATGGGCTAACCCATCTGCTGTACTTGACTCCTTGCCTTGTCCATCTTCTTGGTGGGCCCCAGTGGAGGACCCACTTTGGCAGCATCAGGGGAACCCCATGTTCCACTGCTGCGACAGTAAACAAGTTGAATTAAGGTGCTAGATGTATTCAAAAACTTATTTCTATGGTTTATCAAGAAGTACTATCTTAGTACAAGAGATCCATGAAAGTAAATATTAAATAGGATCAACATTTGATACTTTACAAATGATCCAAAGTTGCTACTTTTTAACAGAAATGAAGATATATATATATGATTGTGAATTTTTAATTTGCAAGATTTTATACTTTCTAGTTGTGGATGGATGTGAATGGATGGAATGTGAATGTATATGTTGTGAATGGATGGATGGATGTATGTGCAACTTTCTGGTTGCACGTCGATGTGGATGATTTTTTTTCTTATTATTTCTGTTCTAGTGAGTTGTTGAAATTTGCCGAAATGTTGATTCACTTCCGTTTCGGCAAATTTATCGCACTCCATGGCTAGACTTTTTAGCAAAGGTCATGACGAATTTTTTCGTTTTGTTTTGTTACTAATACCGTGCTATTTACTAATTTGTGTAGACATGGCGGACAACGATGAAGCCGGTGGTTCTAGGGCTCTTGCTGGTTCCGAAGAAGAAGACTTGGAGAACCACTACCTGCAATATTTCTCACAAAATCCCAATGGCACCGACGAGGATGATGGATATGAGGGTATGGACAACACCACCACTGACACGGCGGAGCCGGCACAGATGGTAGCGCCGCCAAGCGTCAGCGGAAGGAAAGGCACCCCAACGTGGTGGGCACTGGCCGACTAGTAATCACGGAGGTGGACAAGACAAGTGGTTTACCAGTGGCGCCTGACATAAATGCAAGGGGCTTCGGCAACATCTGTGCCGCTATTGCTCGAGAACTGTGCTCGATCAATGACGGGCATCTAAGGTACAAAGCCAAACAGCCTATGGAAAGGCTCCTCGTTCAGAGGGTCCACCAGCGGTACAAGTTCCCGGACCGTACAATAACCTAGATATCAAGAACAACATTGTTAACACAGCTGCCCTCGGCAAGATCAGCAAAGGCTTAGGCTCTTGGAAATATAGGCTGAGGAAGATGCTTGATAAAGATTGCAGTTTCGAGGAGGTTCACCGCATCTATCCCCAAATTTCGGCGGACGAATGGACTACTTTCAAGGACGCCGAGAACACCCCAGCCGCGATTGCCAAACGCGGGTGGGGGAAGACAATGCGGGAAAAGAACGTAGGTGACCACACTCTTGGAACCCGTGGTTATGCCGGAAAGCAGCCCAAATGGGACAAAGAGGACGCTAAGCGTAATCCTAATGAGGAGAACCCCTGGGATAAGTTCACGGACCCGTTGGCACGCAGAACGATCAGGGCCCGATACAAGCCTGATAAGGAAACCGGAGAGCTCAAGACGGGAAAGAAGGTCTTGGACCTTCAGGAGAAGATTCTGGTAAGGAATTTACCAGTTTAAAATGCTTCCAATCAAGTCCATTAAATTATATAGGACTCACGTCTCGTTTCTAAACGGTTCACATTACTTCTCCAAGAGGAATAAAAAGCGCAATCTACTCAAACCTCCTCCGAGGGTTCGTCGAAGGCCTATTGGGACACTCCTTTTGTCAGGGCGTACAACCAGGTGAAGGACATGACGGCGACAGAACGACCGCACAAGGGCCATGTGGTAGGCGCCGGTAAGTATCACAAACACCCTTATTATTATCCTGTTGAGGCCAAGGAGGTGCGAAAGGAGAGGAAGAGGTTCGAGCAGATGGATATAAAGGCGGTTGTAGATAAGGAGGTGCAAGCAACCGTGCCCGGGTTAGTCCAAGAACAATTGGCGCAGTCGCTCAATGCCATCCTTCCTAGCCTGGCGGCGGGGCTCAAGAAGTGGATGGAGGAAGGGCAACAAGGGCCATTTAACATGCCCAGCTTTGTCGCAAGCAACTCCAACAATCAGGCGCCTATGATGGATGTTCCAGCCGCCAACCCTACTTGTGGTAGGGAGGATGCGACGCCGACCGCCATCAATGAAGTTGCTAAAGGGGTTTCGCCAGCCAGCGTGCATCTTAGCAGCCCCCCATCATCTCTTCCACGCCCGCCCGTGGTCCAACGCCATTAGCCGAGCTCGAAGGTCTCACGGTAATTAAACGTCGCAAGTCTCAATAAATTTATGTGTATATCTCATCCTGTTGGCACCCTCTCTTACGCCTTAACATGCATGTTTTCGCAGGCCGACGAGGTGGGATGCACGTTGCTATTGCGTGTGGAGAATGAGCTTCGAGATGTGGCAACGGCAAGCATCATTGCACCACTTCAACGCGTGATGCACAACCTGCCTATGGCCCCTGACGTGTTTCGGGTACATATTCATCGGGTGCTGTCGGGTTATGATGACCTTTATCCTCTGAGTCAACCCGCAGGTGCCGATTCTGAGTTAACCCTCCATGGATGCTTGGGTTATCCCATGACATGGCCAAAGGCACTGATCCGTTTGGAAGCCACTGATTCTGAACACAGACTTGAATTCATTCGCATCCAGCATACGATTGCGACAACAATCAACAAGGATGTTCTCCGTAAGGAGGGGCTGTTCTACTACGGTTCTCGCCAGCTAACGCCGACATTGAAAGACGCTCAGAAGATCAGGGTGACTACAGGCCATTCAACACTCTAAATGGCATGGACCCTTTCCCGCCGAAGCCGAAAAAGAAAGCGAGCAAGAAGAAGCAGTGATGGTATCAACATGTGTTCTTCTTCCTAGTGATGGCCTCCGAGTGCAATATATCGTTGAACTTTTATTTGTGTCTTGTAAACGTTATTCAGAAACTTGTTGCAATCGTTGAACTATTATGTTATCTACTATCAAATGTGATGAACTTGTGAACACTTTGTGTTATTCATAAACTGTAACACCCCGAAAATTCAAACCTAATTTTGGTGGTGTTTTTTGACACCTGAAAAACTTTTTCTCTTTTCCCTAGATGTTTCTTCAAATATTTTGAGGATGAAGTGACTTGGGAATTGCTTTCTCAAAATTTCCCGGTAATCCACGAACCACTCCAACCCCCGTGATAATTTTGTTGCTTAGGTTTTCTCTCGAAAACCCTAGCCCTAATTATCGAACTTTTAAACCCTTTCTTCCATCTATAAAAGGAAAGCCCATTTCCATAGCTCTAAAAATTCCACCAAAAATATCAGAGGACCCCATGTCCATATAAAGACCATCCATGCAAAAATATTGCATACTCCAATGCAATATTTCCAAGTTAGGCCATAATTTCAAAACTACCATTTCTAGTCTAGAAATGTTTTAACCAATCTAGGAACCTCCAATAATTCTGATAAATTCAGGGAATGCATATTTTGGCATTTCCTGCATTTCATCTTTCAGAGACAAACCCATTTGAGCAATATTTAGACCACTTCCTTTGTAAGCCCAAATTAATGCCATTTTGGGTTCTTCAAGAAGACCTAAACCTAGAAAAAATCCAATGACCATGATACTTAGTCATCTTGACCACATGGCCCATAGACACCCCTAACCAGGAGATCACCCCAAGGTGAAGGGTGGAAGCCCAAATTTCCTTCACCATGCCATTATGTCCAATTTTGGACATCATATGGAAAACCAATTTCCCATGACCCAAATGATCTCCAACTTCATAGACACCCTCCCTACACCAAACCTAGGCAGTGGTAATTTTTGGGAATTTTATTGAGTTGTGCAAGACCATGAACATTTCATCGAACACCTTCGGTGTTTCTAGTTTTCCAAAAATCTTATTCTATAAAGTTTCGATTCTTTGGTTGACTCTTGTTTGTTTGCGTTGGCCGTGATCTGGTGAACCCCGTAGTACCTTTGCTTTTGTGTTTGGAGCATCGTGTTGTCGGGAACGCGGCGGCGACGCCGTGTCGCGTTCTGGGCGTCCTGGACGCGCACAGCGACATGGCCAGCACGTGTCCGCACCACAGCCCGACCCAGCGCCGCTCGGGAGGACCCCCCCCCCTCTCCCCTTGCTGCCTCGTGGCTCCGGCGACCCAGCCGCAGCCAGCCCCCTCCCCCTAGCTCGAGCTCCCCTGCCCCCGCTCGACACCTCGCCGCCGACAACCGCAAGATGCCACACCGACGGAACAGTCTCCATCCAGGAGCAACCCGACGCACCGACGGAACAGCGAAGCTCCAGGATTCCTCGTGCTCTTCCTGTACCTCCAGCGCAGCGCCCTTATCTCCTTATCCCCTTCTGTGGCCAGCGACGTGTATCAATGGCGTCCACGCCACCGTGCCCCTACCCTCTGCCCCCGAGCTATTAAAGGCCACCCCCGAGCCCTCTCAAGCTCACACCACTCCCCTCACTCCCCCTCCACGCCCCAGCACCACCAGAGGTCGATGGACCGCCCCTGCTCTTCCCCTTGCCGCCCGAGCCCTCCCCGGCTGCGGTGGACCACGGTGACCCCTCCGCCGCCGTTCGCCGGAGCCACGGCCTCCCCCAACGGCTGACCCTGCCTCCTCCCGAGCCGCCGTGCTCCTTCTGCGGCGAGGCAACGAAGACGACGACCTCGATTCTTTTTTTCGTTGACTTGTTCCTCCCAGGCAGCCAGCAGCGGATCCAGCCCAGCCCAGCAGCGTGGCCCGCCAGCGGCCCAGCCACGAACAGGCGGCCAGGCGCGCAGCGCGCGGCGCTCAGCAGCCTCGGCCCAGCGACGGCCCATCTCGTGCGGCCAAGCAGCCCGTGCGTTTTTTTTCGCGGGCAGTTTTTCTTCTTTTCCTGCTGAACCAATTTTCGAACGTCAATATCTTTTGAACCGTAAGTCCGTTTTCGGTGATTCAAATTTCTAAACCTTCGTCTCGACGAGCTCTTTCCGGTGGTACTGATTCCATCTCGTTCCAAAATAGTTCGATGGGGTGCCCATTTGTACGTGCATTCCGGAGTCCGTGGATCGGGGCTATCGCTGCCCTACGCCGCGGAACCACCCCGACCTTTCCAAGCCCAAAGGATACCCGTCTTCGCAGGCAAGCTAACCCTTGCTATGAGCCGTCCCGCAATGTTGTTTGTTTATTTGTTGATTGCCATACCGAGTGTTATATTTTCTGTCTCTACCCTGTTTTATTATTGCATGTCTGTTGTTATTCTTGTTTAATATGTTGCTTCGATTATTGCTCCTGCCATGTCATATTCATCATCCATGTATGCATTAGAATGACGTGTGAATTAACTGTGCGCCTCGCACTTGCGTGGCTTTGTCGAACCCTCTAATTAAACAACTGTAAAACCTGCGTTCCTATGATTGTTTGCTTCTTCTTCTTCGCCGAGGTGAGGAGCGGACGAATGTCGTCTTATGATCCTCGGAGTTGGGGGCATTTGCCAAAAGAGTTATTTGCTTCTTGTCCCTCCGTCAAATATGGTTGCCGTAGACCACCCGGACCGCGACGCTTGGGAGCTGACTTTCCATTTGGTTCTTTTGCCAAGATTGCTGACACCACGTCAGGTTAATCCTTGAGTGGAATGGATGCTTTCTTTCTTATGAATGCTTTTCGGTTCATTGTTTGGAGGCTACATGCCTCACCAACTTTGTAATTAATCTGCGAGGGCGCTGGCTGGAGGAACCGCCACAGTCGTCCGATTGACCCACTGTGTTATCTTTTGTAGTTGATCTGTGAAGGCGCTTGCCAGCGGAAGACCGCTGCCACAGTCTTCCGGTCGACGTTTCTTTTTTTCCTTGTCAAACGAGAAGGCGCTTGCCAGCGGAAGACCGCTGCCACAGTCATCCGGTTGACGTTTATTTTATTTTGTCAAACGAGAAGGCGCTTGCCAGCGGAAGACCGCTGCCACAGTCATCCGGTTGACGTTCTTTTTATTTTGCCAAGTTTGGACATGGATACTACTATTGCTTGATTTATTGTGTTGCTAATATTTTGTCGTGTGATGATATATTATGATATTGTGATTGTTGTGTTGGACTAATCCTCTTGGTTTGGACTTGCGAATGATGGAACTTGATTAAATGAAACACCCCTCCAAACAACGATAGGGTCAGTCCACGGTGCCACTAATCTGAACATTGAAAGCACTGCCACTGTCGCTCACATGGGCGGGCCTTGACCTACGTAATCCTAACGAGCCTCCTTTGATGCCACCCTTTTGGCAAGTCTAGTCGGTACCATAGTTGGTCGGGGCTAGTCTTGCGAAGGTTCCGGAGCTAGGCGTTGCCCATAGTTGGGAGCGTGCCGGATTCACTTCTGCATAAGGCATAGAGTTATGTCGGTGGCTATACAGGGAGTGTCTTGGTAGCGTGAACGGTCAGGTGAGTGTATCTTGCTGAGTTCGCCTTAAGGATGATATCCTAAAGTACCGGCTGAGTGTGGTGCACTTAGGTGGGTGGTATTGCAACCTCTCGAGAGTGTCAAATCTGGATGTCTAGCCTCGTTCCAAGGTTATGGAACAACAGTTCAGTGTCAGTCACACTGTGTGTCCGTGTCGTGTCAGGAGGTTAAACCTAAGGCTTGTTTGAAAGAAAGATGAACAACCTGATTTCACTAAATGAACAATAAGATGATGCAGGGAATGTTACTTGTGAGGTGAATGGGATGGCGGTGTGATGCGTTGGAAGCCTATAGTTAGGCCAGAGCCAACATCAACCGTGCATGCCCAGGAGATAGCCAGAGTTGGCTGGATTGATAGCCAGAGTTGGCTAGAGGCTTGGAAGCCTGATTGTGTTGACAGGAGTAATTATAAGATTTGGTACCCACTGATACACTCGTCTACTCGTCACAGGTAACCTCTTTGTTTGATTGCCGGCATACGATCCAACCCCACCTGGCTTGGACTCTGTACTGGTGATACTCTTGTTGTTTGCTTATGCCATGTTTTCTTGTGATGCCATGCTACCTTTATGTTATCATATTGGTCTATCTCGAGTAGACTCTTGCCATGTTGTAGGATTTTATTTCCAATATATACCTTGTTGCATGATTGTTGGATTGTTGTGGTGAGTGGCGATTCTTGCTGAGTGCATATTAATGTACTCACGGGCCTTGTGATTGTGGCCAGGTTTTGTCGAGGATTCATCTTCCACCTTAGTAAGGATTTGAAGCAAGAGCGTGCTAGGATCAGTAGCCCAGCCAGAACCTGTGGAGTGGAGCCGCTCCAAGCCGTAGCCTCTCATATGTCTTCCGCTGCCAGTTAAAACTCTGTATCGTGCCATGCTGGAAATGATATCTTGTCATTCCTTGATGGCCTTGTAAACCCTTTGTAGCACTGATGTGCCTGATTGTGTAATGATTTCCATTATGTTACACTGTTGTGACGTGCGGCCAGTTATCTTGGGATGGCGCACGGGACGACTGCCTCTCTGGTGTTATGTGCCAGGGAGGGGTGTCACATAAACTATGTGATGTATATGTATTTTAATATCATATGTGGTGAACTTGTGTTATTCAAAAACTGTTTACTGCATGTGTACGTTATACCTGTGAAAATACGAATACGGTACATTTTAAAAAAATTGCAAATTATACCAGTCGCACTAGAACCTTACCTGTGGCGCACCGGGGATATTACCTGTGGCGTACCAGATCCTTACCTGTGGCGCATCGTGCATATTACTTGTGGCGCACCAAAAAATTACCTGTGGCGCACGGTGGGGGCACGGCACGGATATGGGGTGCCCCCAAAGGTTACCTGTGGCGCACTAAAGGCGACTACCAGTGGCGCACGGGCCGGTGCGCCACTGATAGTGCATTTACCTGTGGCGCACCGCTGGTGCGCCACAGATAACACTTATCAGTGGCGCAGATTTAGTGGCGCACCACCGTGCGCCACTGATAGCTGATTTTGGTGCGCCACTGATAGCGTTTTTTCTACTAGTGTCTCGTCCTTGTTTGGCCATGCTTGCTTCCATCTACACACATATAAATATGTCCGAGTTAAGATCATTGTAGGAAAGATAATAACGTCACTTTATAAAACCATGGCAGCAACATCATTCACAACAAGACATAAATGGTTCACACGCCAAATAATAAATGGAGTTCACACGAGAAGAAATAAAATGGTTCACACGACAAGAAATAAAATGGTTCACACGACTCGTGCTTCATCTACTTCTCATGCTCCCTCTGCAGCAAATCAAACCGTCCTTCTTTTGTTTGAAGCAAGCTGAATATCTCCCTAAATTCGGGCTTCACGATCATCATAGTGGCTGTGTGCATCAAAGCGGTTCCTTCTTTCACCCCACAATCTTTCACCATCTGCATAACATCTGTAATGCTAGGTACATTGTTGGTTGAAGCAAGAGCTGATGATGCTTCAACACTTGAGGATATCTTATCAGCTGCAGTTCCTATCTTCTGACATGTGTTCTTGTACAATCGAAAGAAGGGGCTCTTCTCATCTTTCTCTTCATTGGCATTAGAGGATTCCTTGCGCTTCTTATTTTCTTTTGGTTTCTTCAAAGAATCCAACTTTACTTCTGGATTGTCATCAGTTTTCTTTACCACTTCCACATCCTCATCACTGCATTCATCACTAGATATATCTCCAGGATAGGTTGTGGTAGCCCCAGTTACATGTATCTTTTCAAACATGGCGTGCAGATCATCCAAATGCTTCGGCCCACGCTTCCTGTACCTCATATGGTTGCATTTGATACCTTTCTCGGGACTGTTGCATCTCTGAAATTTAATGTATAAGTTAGCTAATGCTAAGATATAAATACATAGCTTCTGATAAAGAAAAATCTAGTACTATTGTTAACTGAATATGTTCATCCCACCACTCTTTAGAAGCATCAACAGTTTGCTTCGTATCATCCCATCCAAGTCCAGTAGCAGCATTTTTTAACTCCATGAACCATGTATACTCTTTCTTCATATTGTCCCATTTATTTTTCAATTGAGTCTTTGTTAGCTTCTTTCCAGATTTTGCTTCAAACTTCTCTACAAGGTTTTTCCAACCACTTGTATTGAAAAAACCTAAGGGCCTGTTCCCATTACTAATCTCTTGTTTGCAAATAGCAATGAAGTGCAGTACATTTGCTTCATCCCAGACTGCTTTCTCAGCCATACTTTCTGACGGCACGTCTACATAGCAAAGCAAGCTAAATCGTCACCGAGAGACGCACGTTGCAAGAACAAGTCACGGAAACACACATACATACATACTACAAGCAAGCGTCTCGATGGGGTCATTCTGCTGCTAGCTTTGCATGCATGTACGATGCAATCTGTTGCTAGCTTTGCATGTAGGCTAGCTATATATACAAGTAGACACGAGCGATCACTGATCCTACACGGTGTGGAACTCGATCTAATCCTACTCGGAGAACTACGTAGAATACGCACACAAGACACGACGCCGTGCCGGCGGATTGGCCTTATTTTCGAGATAGAGTGAGAGAGCAGGGATGGTGGAGGGGATCATCTACCTCCGGTCTCTGGTGAAGTTTTCGCCGACGGTGCTTGCCAGTCCAGGCGGTGTCCTCGACGGCGGCGAGCAATCCGGAGAGACGGCGGCTAGAACCCTAGCCGCCTGTCCGCCTGTTTCGCGAGCGCCAGATGTGAAACGAGAGAGGCTTTTCTCGGGTGGAGAAGGAATAGAACGTCGAACCGGTACGACTTGTTCGATGGCAGTGGGTAATTTTAGGCAAAGATTGGATGTCACCGCGATGGAAGCTGCTCGCTAGGGGCTGCGGGGAATCGTACGGGAAAAAGCAGCTGCGTTTGGAGATTTTGGTGCGGTCAAAAACACGTTTGGTAGAGATTCTGCGTTTGCCATCGCGAAGCTGGTTGGGAAGCTAAACCAAACGGAGCATTAGGGTGAGAGGTCTCCGTAGTTTTTATTTAGAGGTGGCTCGTCGCCTCAGGAGGATGTGGGGGGCTTAGAGGAAAGGCTTGCAGCGGCAAACGACCGCCGGAGGAGGATATTTGCGCTGGGGGGGGGGGGGGGGGGGGGTGGTGGCAAGGCAGCGCGGGAGCACTGCCGGCCACGAGTGGCGGTGGCTGGCGGTTTAGCCGGCGCCGGTGGCAAGGGAGATGGAGGTGGTGGTCATGGAATTCAGTGGTGATGCGGTGGTTTCTCCTTCCCCCTCCTCTTCGGCGGTGTGGCGGAAGTGTTTCCTTCCTGCTCATGGTGCTCTCCTCTCTGCCCCCACTCCGACAAGAAAAGCATGCATTAGTGGGATATCGGAAATTCGACCGTGTCCACGGGTGACCGCAATCTAGCAGCCCCACCCAATGAATCACCTCTGTGTTTTTCTGCAACAAACTAAATCGTGGTCTGGGTCGGATTTCTTCCTTTGTTTATTGCCATCAGGTTTGTCCAATTATTTGAAACAAAACAAAAAAAAACCCTATCAATTTCATTACTTAAGGAGAAAAGAGTTGGCTAATAGCGGGAAATTGGCCAAAAACCAGTAGTTTTCTCCATTTGACAAAAAGGGCACTCGGTTTCATTAGGTCTTTAATAGCGGGAAATCACGAGTGTGTAGATGCAATGAAGAGTTGTACGCGTCGCTGTCGATGGTCATCGGCTAGCTAGGACGTCACGATCTCTATCTAGTGGATCGATCAATTGCCCGAGCAAGGAGGTAGGTACAGGCTCAGCCGCTCAGGGGCGTGGCAACAATCAACGATTGCATGATGTGCTGTGCACATGCAGATTTAAGTCCAATAATCATGGGTTGGAAAGAAAATTCATCAATTGGCCTGTGTTGCAACGGTAACCTTCACATGTTGGCCGGCAACTTGAGAGGGGTAGGGTACAAGACAGCAGGTGCAGACCAATTACCGAAATCCTCCGGAACCTGGAAAGCGAGAAGATTTGGAAGGCTTTTAGCTGGACAGAGCAGCACCAGTTGCCACATTCGGCCGTTGGTTGCCGCCACGCTGTGCTCGCTTTGCTTTTCTCCAGATCGACCGTCCGAGCTGGCTTTCTAATTCTAAAATAAATCAGCCGTAGTACTATATGCCCAACTTAGAAAAAAACTGTTTAGGTTAACCAGAATGTTTTTTATTTTTTTGCGAAACAGTTAACCAGAATGTTCGGTGCTTGGTCATGGGCTCGAGTTGTGAGCTGTGACTAGCAATAACGATGGAATTACCTTTTTTCGAGGGAAAACGACACCCATGGGCAGTGCTCTGGTACCCACAGATCCTGGTTTATTGAACGATTATGTTGTTTTATTTTGTCACTTTGTCGCAGCCTGTGGCTCACCAAACCCCACCTACGAATCACCGCGATGTGGCTGTGCACAAAATGCAAGATCTCAGCGCAATAAAAAATAAAACGAGCAGTGGGACCATGCATGCGTCTTCACTTCCACTTGCACTCAGCGGGCCGCGAATCAGCTCGAGCGAGCTCACTCGGGTTTTCCCACCAAGAAAGGACGACTGGTTAAACCGAGCTAGCTCAGCTGATTATGGGACAGTTGAGAGCTGCCGCCACGGATAAATACTGTGTTGCCGACAGTCGGTACGGCCGGGCCGAGCTAGCTAATTAGTAATTACACCATCAAGCCGGTTTCGAAGAATTTTCAACATGCGGTGAACGTGTTCCATGCCGATTCGTGTCCGAAATTGTTTCTCTCCGCGCGCGTGAGTGGTCGAGCGGTCCGCGCGACGCGCTGGGTGTGTGGGTCCCTCCCACGTTCTCTTCCTCCCGTCCTCGCCCCCCACTTCTTCTTCCTCCCGTCCTCGCTCCCACTTCTTCTTCCTCCCGATACGGCTCCGGCGACGCTGCGGAGCCGCGACGAAGAAGGCGCGGCGTCGTCGATACTAGAGTTAGCGGTGGAGGGGGGAGGGGTGCTCGCCGGCGATGAGATCATGTGGTGCCGGGTGGGGGGAGGGGCTTAGAGGGATGGTCAAGGGTGGCGGCGAACCGGCGGAGGGGGGGGGGATTTGAGCAGGGCGGGACGGCGAAGCGGGCGCAGTAGCGTCGCCGGCCGCTGGCGGCGGAGGCAGCAGGCGGTTAGGCCGGCGGTGGCGGCGGGGACATGCTCGTCTTACTCCTCCACGACATCTTATCGTTTTGCGGTCGGAAACCGCGCGAGCCGTCACGCGCGCGTAAGGTTGCCTTGCCCATGTCCGAAACTGCTTCTCTCCATTCATGTCTACTAGGTAAGATGGCGTGTGGTTATATTGATATAGTTCATTTTAATATTCTGTAATTTATATAAGTACGGAAAATATTTGTATATATTTGAATTCTCCAAAAAAATTAACCACATTGTGAATTAAGGGAAAGTTTTGACATTTTAAATATGATTAAGAGTTGGTTATTTTTTTGTTATTCTAAATAATCATGGTTAATTTTTTCGAACATTCATGAATTCAAGATAAATAAATAGAATTTATTTTTTTAAAACATTTTGATATGTTCAACATATTGTTCCCATGTAGAGTTGGTTAATTTTGTTATTCCAAATAAATATGGTTAATTTGTTCGAACATTCATGAATTATCCCTAATTAGTACTTATCGCTACGGAATTTTTTCCAGCCCATTACACAGGCATCCGCGAGAGCACCGCCAATGCGAGGATTAAAAATCGTACCCTAAATTATTAAGCAGACAAAAACATCAATTCCCTTCCTTGTCGCCGGAGAGGTATGCGGGCGGGAGGCGAATCCACGGGATTGCCGTGGGAGTTGGAGGGGTGAGTTTCTTTGGCTTAGCTGCCATGGTGGCAAGAGAAAACATTTTCTTACAACCATGTTTTATCATATATTCTATTATGTTAAAAGTTTTAACCGTAACACTGAGTAGTAAATCGGCATACTCTCTTTGGCTTTGTCAATTTATTGCTAAGGCTGATATAGACATTTCATCGTCTTTCCAAGTGATTATAAATGGTCGCATAAGAAAATGTGTAAAGATATTGACCGTAATAGTAAACCATGTATTGACACACGTTTCATATGCCTCCACCGAAAGGCTTCATTAGGAAGATAAAACCTAATGCCATTTTATAAGCTTTTTATACGACACGCCGCACCCGTGAAGACAAAACATGGCCATATTGTTATACCAGGAAGTGAAGCATAGTCCTAATTCATGGAATAGGAAACATTATATAAACTTCGTTGATTTAGCGGAAAGAAGAGCGAGGAAGATAAATACCTCAACATTATTTTCCTTTTCTCAACAACCACATTTTGTTCACCATAGATTCATACAAACTGTTTCAGGACGATTATAAGTTCTTTAGTTGAATGCTCAGCGACACTTCTTTCGCATGTATCAAATATGTATCACTATATTTTCATATCAAATAAATATGTGAGCATTTTTAAATGTCGTTATATTTTAGATTATCTCCAATTTTTTAGCAAATTGTAATGTTCAACTATGCTTCTATTTTCCCATTATTATTTAATTTATGTACGTATTTAGTGAGAATTTACATTTCTTGAATTTAATTTGGTAGTAAATAGAGGAAGTGCATTTAGTTTGCATCCAAATAATTATGAAATTGAAATATTCAAATATGTTTGTTTTTTTAGCACAAGTTGTTAGCATATATTTTTTGATCAACTCGATATATTATTCATATTTTCCCGATGGATAGAATTAGAGTTATTGAATTTGTAACATTTTTCATTTTCTGGAAAATGTGTGAATTTTTCAAACATGTTTGTTATTTATTTTTTGTCATAAGTAGTTGGTTTTTATGTTTTCAAAAAATGTGTAGTTTTCAAAAATTGTTCAAATTGGAAAGTTATTAAGATTTGAATTATTGTCATGCTTGTAAATGGTTAGATGCGAAAAACTTTTAAAATTCTAAAGTTTTGAAATTTGGAATTTGAATTAGAATTTTTCAATATGGTTGTAATTTAATTTCGACAACCACCAATTCAAAAACTATTCAAATTTGGAAATTGTTGGAATTTTTAGAAAGTTTATGTTTTCAGAAATTGTCAGATTTAAAAATAGTTGAAGTTAGAAAATTATCACGAATTGAATTGTTTTCACATTTGTAAAATGATCAGGTTTGGAAGAATGCTATAATTTTCGAAGACTCAAATTTGAAATTTGGATTTAAATTGTCAAATATGTTTGTGTTTTTCCCCAAATTTATCCAAATATTGACAAATACAAAAAAATTCAACAATGTTTTTCCTTTTTTTTTCATAAATTTTTTTATTTTTTTTATAGTCATTTTGATATTTTTTTAATATTTTTACGATGATTACGTCACGCAATCGTCACGCTGGGTCGCCCATGTCAGAATTCTTTTTAAAAAACGGTATGAAATGCAATAGTTACAAAGGTTGTTGTTTTTTTTTTCCAAATTTGCGTACATTGTTTGCATTATTACGAATTTCAGATGAGAAGTTATAATTTTTTTTGTAATTATTAAATGAAAGTTCATTTCAAATTAAAATAAAGTTGATTAATCAAGTATGGAATGCAATAGTTGGAAAGGTTTTTTTTCCCAGCAAATTTTCTTATATTCTTTGCATTATTCCGAATTTGAGATAAAAAGTTATAAATTTTACAGATTTTAGTTTTTTCCTGTAATTATTAAATGTCTGACAGAGGGGCCCACATGTCATTCTGTTGGTAATTTTAAAATGTGAAGAATCTGACATGTGGGCCACTGTGACGCAATCAGGTGACGTCAGGGTCGCCGGCGGCGGACGCGGCCGCGCTGCCGAGCTCGTGCTCGAGCAGCTGCGCGCGCGCCGACCTGAGAGTGAGCGGATCCTCGAGAGGAGACGCATGGAAGCCGTACGGGCGGTGGGATGGACCATTTGGTGGCCGGAATCGCCGGCGGCGAGCGATTCCGCGGTGGCGGACGGCGAGCGCGGCGTGGATGATTCCGCCGCGTGCGCGGCGTTCCGGCAGCCCAAATTCGGCGAGGGAGGAGAGGCAGCGGCGGGGGAGCGTGGTGCGTGCTTGGATTCGAGGGGGGAGGACCGGAGCGGCGGCATCGAGCGCGGCGGCCGGCGGCGGCGACCTCCAGTGTCGCGGGAGAAGAGGAGGGAGGATGAGTTGTGATGTTTTTTTACACGGAGGTCCTTGGGCTTTCACGAAATTATGCATTAGTCCTTTACGGGTTTTTTTTGTAAAATATTGCGCCAAAATTCGTGCGGGAGGGGTCACCGGCGACGTGGCGCCCTCTGATTGGCTGGAAGCCGTGTGTACTGTTGCTAGGAACAGTACCACGCGCTTGGGATGGCGTGGCTCGATCTTGGCCGTCCATTTCGCAGATCGGACGGCCAGAAGAAAGGGGGCGACGTGGCGTGGGAGAGGGGGTGGAGATGTCCTCCCTTTATATATAGAGGTAGGTATGTTCCAACTCCGGAGCTTGAAGTTGAGCATACTACAGTGTCTTGAGTCTATAGCTTGACTCAGCTTGGCGTTTAACTTATCAAACCCCGTCAAGACACGTGTGCTCAGGGAGAGGAGTAAGAGCATGTATAATGCAAGATACTAGTTATAAATGTGCTTACAAAAAATAAAACCGATCACCTATATTTCTGTAGAACAAATGCTAATTAGGCACCTCTGTTATAAAAAAATAATCATTGGTGCTTAAGAAAAATGTTTATTTTTAAAACACCTCCCTAGTAACATGCATAATGCATTGTAAATGTTCTAATGATCCCCGCCTAGTTGATACTCCTACATAGCAGCCACGTGCTCCTCAATGTCTTTGAGACTATGAGAGGACTCTCAACGGGTTAACGGTCCTATTATAGTTTTCAGTCCAGCTCACACAAGAAGACAACATCACAAAAATTAAGGCATGTAGCTCGTTTCGAAAGTCCTAATGAAAAGTCTGCTTGGTTTTCTTTCTGCTACATGAGTAATGGCAATATGTGGTAGTTGCGATGATGCATGTGGTTTTAGTTTTCAATGTAGCTTGTCTTATTATTTTTGCTGACCAATCTTTTTTATAAAAATGGGGGGGGGGGGGGGGGGGGGGGGGGGGGGGGCTCAACTTGTAGACCGGTTCATGCAGACAACCAACCTTGTTGCAAAGTCAAGTCCCAATAAATTCTTGAAAATATCCAACATAAAAAATGTGCATAGAGAACCAATTGTGTTTGTGCTGATTGGCGCATAAATATGAAATATCTTCTGTGTGTTTTTGTGAATGAACATATGAAAATGTCAAAAGAAATAAGCACCTCTTTAATTTAATGGATTTCATAGGAATTTCAGAGGATTGCAATCCTTATTAATGTTTTCGATGTTGGTTGTTCGATTCGTATGATCTTATAGGAATTTTTTTAAGTGTAATTTGTTCACACTATATTTCATATGAAGTTTAGCATCACATAAATATCTTGAAGATGATCCTTTTTCTTCAATCAAATAAACCAAAATCATGGAGGATTTGGATGGGCATGACATTGCAGTCCCACGCTTTTCCTATTTCCATCTTTTTAGAATCCTGCAAATCAAACAAGCCCTTAAGCACTCCTTTATTTTAAAATAAAAAGATTAATTTTGGATTATCTAATGTGATTTATCTTGTAGTGTGGTTGAAAGGACACGGATGTCGCCTAGAGGGGGGGGTGAATAGGCGATTAAAATTCTTTGTGGTTTAGGCTTGAATAAATGCGGAATAAAACTAGCGTTTAATTTATCAAGCACAACCTAAGCAAGCTAGGTTTATCTATGCGCACCAACAACTTATGCTAAACAAGACAACCAACTATGTGATATCAAGATATATTACTTCAAGCTCGATGGCTATCACAAAGTAAAATGCATAAGTAAGACGCTCGGGTATTGAAATACCGAGGCACTTGGAGACGATGATTTATCCCGAAGTTCACGTCCTAATGGAAGCTAGTCTCCGTTGGAGCGGTGCGGAGTCACAAAGTGATCCCCGAATAGCCGTCAAATGGCACACCGTAATCTCCTTCGTGCCTCTTCCAATGTAGAGTACCACGAACCACTATGGGACACTTGAGGGTGGTCACCGAACCCGTACAAGGATGAGGCACAGTCCACAACTCAATTGGAGGCTCCCACCGAATTCCCGCGGCTCCCAAAGCCACAAGAATTACAAGGTTGAGGCACACTCCACAACACAATTGGAGGCTCCCAACTATCCCGCGAGCCACCAAAACTCCGAGATCAACAAGGACCGTCTAGGGCACTCCAAGTACCCAAGAGGACAGGCTCTAGGGCACCCCAAGTACCCAAGAGTAACAAGCTACTCAACTTCACTTACCACGTATCACCGTGGAGAACTCAAACCGATGCAACGATGCAATGAGCAAGAATACAAGAAGTGCTCAAGTCCTTCTCTCTCAAATCCCACCAAAGCAACTAATGCTTATGGGGGGAGAAGAGAGGAAGAACAAGGAAGAACACAAAATCCCTCCAAGATCTAGATCCAAAAGCTTCCCCTCACTTAGAGGAGAGATTGATTGGTGGATTGGTAGATCTAGATCTCCTCTCCCTTTTCCCTCTAATTGGAGGCAAGAATCATGGAGAAATTAAGAGAAAGCAAAGCTTCAAAGGGTCAACAATGGAGACCAAAACCGTGCTCAAGAGTTAGGGAACCGTTGGGGAAGAAGGCCCCAATATATAGGTCCCAAAAATCCGACCGTTTGGGACAGATTTGTGTCGTTCGGAGTGAATCCGGATTTGGCTCGGAATTCCGAGTGACTCGGAATAATACGGTTGTCTACCAACCGAATCCGGGCAGGGTCCAGAGAGCAAAAAGTTAAGCACGGAACCAGTTCGGAATGAGTTCGGAATATTCCGAGTGATCCGGAATTACTAAACACACATACAAAAAACGTGATATCTCTTACATATGAACTCGTTTTCGATGTTCTTGGGCTCGTTGGAATCACCGCAACGAGCATTACAAGATCATGCAGAGAAACATCATAGTCCAACATGGGAGGATAAAACCAAATGTAGAAAGGTAAAACCTCTCTAAAAAGGACGAACCGGTAAACCTCCATTATCAAAAACCCAACAAGTTTTCCATACTAAATCCGTTTTTGATGAACTTGAGCTTGTTATGAAGATCACAACAAGCTCCAAAACCTCATATAGAGAAAATCCAAATAAGAACCAAGAAAGATGATGAAGGCAAGTATGCAAAGGTTTGAGCTCTCTCCGACTGATACGCTAAAGCTCAATGAGAGCCCCTCTTGATAGAACGGTATCTATCCTATAACCCGGTCTCCCAACTAGCACCATGTGACCGGTAAAACAGAAACCCTATCAAGATCATACCTTTGCCTTGCGCATTTGTAACACCCCACTTTTGGGAAGCCAGAAAAACACACTTGTTAGAGAGCCGAAAATCAGGGCCAACAAAACTTTTTGAAAATGCTTCACTAATGCTTGTGTTTCACTTCCCATTGCTTTGTTTGACTTTGTGTGATTTGTTGTTTATGTTTGTTAACACCTAATAGTAACTTTGTGAGCACAACCTACTTAAACCTTACCCCTTGTGATCAAGTCATGACAAGAGAACTCACCACCTTATTTTGGGCAAAACACTTTTAAAGATGTTTTGATTCCAGCAACAACCCAAAGGCCAAGCTCTTGAGAAAAATAAAAGGTATTTTCCAAAACTATTTATGAAAAGTATCATGGAGGTAATCATCTCCTACTATTTTCAACCAAGTTACTTTTACAAGTATTTCAAAAAACCCATCTTACCTCTTCTTTTGCAAAGACTATGAGTGGGGACTATATTACCCCTATACTTTACCTTATCTGTAATTCTTTTTCAAAGTATCAAGAATTGAGTTGAGCTACTTTCCAAATCATATTGTCGTGATCTTGGTTGATCACCAACTCACAAAAACACTTGGGAAATTGGTTTGTAAACACAATTGTTTGAGTGAACTTGTTGTCTTGTGGTGACTGTCTAGAGGTGTGATCCTTTCTTATGTTTTTCTTGGAATGATTATACTTGTTTGTTTGTTTGTTTGTGAGTGTATGTGAACCTAAATAATTTGAAACCTACAAATAACAGGACTTTATAAAAAGGATCAAATTCAAATCATATCTTGAGCTACCTTCCTAGCTATTAACATCTTCCAACTTTGGAGACATGCCATTGAGGCAAATCTTGCTGTTCTCATCAATGCACCATCAGGGATCTCATATTCCATATCTATACTTTCTATCCAAGCTATGAAAGTGTATTATGATACTCCCTAGCATCTTGTTTTAAAGCCCTTTTGATGGCATTCCAAATTAGTGGCTATATCCCTCTTATCTTGGCAACCTTTCTAAAATCACTCCCTATTCTTTTTGAGCTCAACCAAAATTTCATTATGACTTATACTCCACATCTACTATGGCCAATGTTCTTGCCTTGGCCATTAAACCCCTTTTCTCTCCAAGTATTGGTGCCTACTAAAAAGTCTCCTGTTTTCCTTGTTTTCACAAGAAATCTCAAATATTTTTTTCAAAGGAGTTATTTATTAAAAATCACTTTTGTGATCCATATTATATAACCTCTCATCTAAATTCAAAAATATTGGTTTTGGAAGCATTTTCTTATTTATTATAACTTAATTTACCAAAAGGGCAGGAATGGATTTTAAAATATTTTGTGAATAAAAGTATTTCCAAAATTCTTAGCAAAATTACCCAGCATTCTTATGGTCTTATGTGAGCCCTTTATTTAAAAATATTTGTAAATATTATTTCAAAATATTGAAGAACCTTGACACAACCTTCTCTGGACCTATCTTCATTTCTGATAAAGGATTGCATTTTTGGGAGCTCACCTTTATCTTTATTTTGGTTATTTTGGAGAAAAACCAACATGGATCTCTTCTACTCTATCTTGTCTATCTAGCAAAACAAAGCTTGTTTCATTTGGAGCTTGTGTTCCTAGATATCCATGATCCTTTTGTGAGCTAGTCAAAACAGTGACCCTAAATCTATTATTTTATAGCCTTTTGGCAATTTTCTTTTAACACTCATACTTAACCCTTCCGGAAATGCACCACCACCCCATCCATCCTTGACATCTTGTATCTCATCCTAAAGTTTTGTTTGAGTTTTTCATGCTTTAAACATTCTTAATCCATGATGGTTTTAATGCCACCATAATAACAGCTTTTCTGAACCTGTTATTTTATTCTCTTTTTGCCTCCTTGCAAAGCCATCCAAACATCCTTTTTCATGAGTGTATTATTGACCATCGTGATCCTCATAGTTAGTATCTCACTCCTATACCTTTCTCCTTGATTCTACTAGCCATTTGGTCACTTTTCCATGATGGTTTTGTTACCATCACGTTAACAGAATTCTGAATATTCTGTCAATTTCTAAACCTGCCCAAAACCTTTTCAAATTCGTTTCTAAAACCTGTAGACCTCTTGCCAAACCATACCTAACCCTCCTAGTAGCTCACTAGACTTGCTACTGGTTGTGTGTGCACTATAGCTCGAAGGAGAGATGAGCCGGGGCTGATGGTCGTGGCATCCAATGCCCAGCTCTACCTTTGGCAAGCCTTCACCCTACTCCTCTCTCTCTCCCTTCATGTCCTGGGCGTGTTCTGGACTCCCACCACCTCCCTGGACCAATTGCCATCGAGTTTTGCTAGCCCTAACCCTCCCCCCAACGCGGTCGACCTCGGGAACCCACAAAACGGGATCATGCTTGATCTCCTCTCCCTCTCTTTAAATCCTGCGCTGGAGCCTAACCAACGGGCGAGGCCGTCTCCCTGTAACCCCAGCTGCCTCCCAGACACCGCCCCTCTAGACCTATCTCGCTCCAGAAGAGAACCCACGCGCGCCCGTGCACACAGCTCACCATGGACCGACACCCGCTCGGTTTTAAGCCCATAGACGCTCTTCCGCACCCTCTCCTTGCCCATTAACCTCCTACACCTCCACTCTCACACCCCTAGCAAGAACAGGCTGTATCGCCCTATGACGCCAGGAAACGCGAGGTCTCCCAGCTCGGACCCGAGAGCTTGCGAGCAAGCGTGCCTTTGATGTCGTCCCTCTCTGCTCTCCATTCTTGTTCCATCGTCTTCGCCACCTCGAGGCCTAGCTAACAGACACCTCCTTCTGTTTTTAGGAACCCTGGAGCCGCCGCTGCCATCTCGTGCCCGTCGCGGCCGTCCTCGACCTAGCCGCTGTTTGGGAGCTCGCCGACGAGTTCTGCAGCAACCCCTGGCCACACCAACCCTCTGCACCTCACCTGCACCATCTCCATCACCCCAGAAGCCCCCTTGGTGAGACCCTGCGTCTCCTCGTCGAGTTCACGTCCATGGCGGCGTTCTGGACGTTCCCAGGATGGAGACAACCAGGATCGTCGATCTGGGCCAAATCTGGCACCGTGCGGCCGGATCCGTCCAGATCCGGCCCATTACCTGTTTTTTTCGTTCTTGTGTTTTTTTTTTGTATTTTCTGTTAGATCTGCTTTAGGATTAAATACACCATTTAATCTATGAGCATGCAAATTGATTTATTCAAATTTTGTCGAGTTCCTATGTGTTATCTTAAACAGGTAGAACTTGCAGTTTGCCAAAATATGCTTTTATGTAGTACATAGATTAAATCTTGTAAAAAGTACCTTTTCCACCAAATATTTAATATCTAGAGTTTTATAGATCCAAAATTTGCAAACTAAAATTCTATGGATAGCCTGAAGTGATACCTACCTAGGTGTGCTAGTCTTGCATGCAAATGAAGCTTGGAACAAAAGTTCTATTCTCTTTGCTAAACACATCAGAGAGCACTTTGGTGATTTTTGTAGATTTTTGTGTGAGGAATTTTGGAGCAAATCCAATTGGGTTAGTTTCTAATACTAACAGAGAACCCGCATCCAACTTTGCACGATTGTTTGATTAACAGAACATTTTAGATGTAATATTTGGTAGAAGTGCTGTTTCTGCCTCTAATAAAAGAAAAGATTAAATGCCTTTATTATGAAATGTTGTTTAGGTTTATTGCTGAGTGTTTTGGTAATGTTAAATGCTTGTTACTGTTGTTTAACATGTTAGTATAATATATTAGTACTGTTAGTAGTATATGTTAGATATGTTTGTGTGATTAATGTGTTTGCTTTGCTTGTTAAACTTGTTGTCTTTAAATTGAGTACTAGCATGAGTATCTTGTTAATGTCTCTACCTTAGCTTGGTGAGATATTTCGAATTACATAGAATAATTGGTGACTTAACTTTTGTCTGAAGTATTTCCTATTTTAGGAAAAATGTTTGGTGTTTACCCTTAGCTAAAGTAGTTTTGTGCTCTATGTTTATAGCATGTTTGTGGTGTTATACTTCTGTTAGTACCATGCACATGTGGCTATGGCTTGATAAATTGACTTGTTAGGTAGATTTATTGTTAGCATAAACATGTGGTGATTGTTGTTAAGTGCTTGTGTTAGTGGTATGATTTGTTTGGTCTTTGTGGTAAATTATTGTTAGTATCTAGTTAAGTTTGAGGTGTTTTATGTCTAGTGGTTGCATTAGATTAACTTGTGCTTTTAGTTTATTTTGGTTACATCATGATTAAATGACTTGTCCTCATCTTGTTGTTTAAGTGGCTTTTCGGTTAATAAAAATTCCTTGGTTATCTTTTAGCTTATTACTAGTTGAGTGTATGATTGACTAGATGTTAGTAACTATGATAGTGGGACTAGTGTATCCTGTTTTGAGAAACATGTTTTAATTGATTGCTTGATAGATTATTGTTATGCTTGTGTTTTGTTATCTGTTTGTGTATCATTTGTGGCTTTGTCTGTGTACTGAGTGTGGCTTCTTTTTCCTTTTTGCGACGCTAGAATTTAACGCTATCGAAGTGGCCATTGGAGAGGATGTCTGAAGAAAGATGGAATTCTTTTATTATTGTTATATGAGGAGAAGTCCAGGGACATATTGCTGAACCAGGCAAGCCATCTCAAAAGCTTGCAACTATTTTAGCTGTTTTGTTTTACCACTGCTATACATATTTTATTGCATTATATATACCAGCTTATAGATACCAAATATCCTGGATATATATTCCAGACGTAGCAAAATTATAGGATACCTACCCACACACCTACCTACTAGCTTCAGGCAAGATAAAATTCTAGGTTGGACACCCTTGTGTTGTTTTTGAAAAAAACAAAATGTTTTATGAAAAACTCTCTTGGGAAGGTGGGACCTTGCCTAAGTGGTGGTATGGAGATGTGGATTATTGGAAAGGTGTTTTTCTAAAAACGAACACATAACCTAGTCTTCGCTGGACAGCCTTACCGTACAACCACATTATTCCAAAATGGGCACGTGGCTTAATGGAAGCTTGTCTGTATTAGTATAGGATTATACCTCAAGTAGCGTAAGGGTTAAAGTCCCTTCATCCGAAATGTCGCCAAGAGAGTGGAACGGGACATACAAAAAGGAGGATTAAGTTTACCTCCCGGTGGCAACAGTTGGGTCTCCTGCTGATGGCGTGAATCACACGCTCGTTGGGAGACCCCAAGAGGAAGGTATGATGCATTCAGCAGCAAGTTTTCCCTCAGAAAGAAACCAAGGTTATCGAACCAGTAGGAGCAGCAACTCTTCAGAAGGTTGTTGGTGGCTCGCACGGCGCAACACGATCACCAACGTGGAATCTGCACACAACACAATCAAACTACTTTGCCCCAACGAAACAGTGAGGTTGTCAATCTCACGGCTTGCTGAAAACAAAGGATTAAACGTATGGTGTGGAAAATGAGTATTAAATTGCAGAGAATGAAAAAGGAACAGTTTGCAGTTTGTGGTTGTTTAATCAGTGTAAAAGAATGGACCGGGGTCCACAGTTCACTAGTGGTGTCTCTCCATAAAAGATAACTAACATGTTGGGTGAACAAATTACAGCTGGGCAATTGACAAATAGTGAGCGCATGACAATGCATATACATGACATGTTGACTACTATGATATTTAATTGGGCATTACGACAAATACATAGACCGTTATCCAACAGCATCTATGACTAATAATCCACCGCCGGGTTGTCATCCGAGTCCCCGTTGGTATTAAGTTGCAAGCAACGGATAATTGCATTAAGTAAAGCGCGTAATGTAAACAAACACATATGCCCGTGGACATAGCATCGTTAGGTTATCCCTAGTGGCAACAGCACATCCACAACCTTAGAACTTTCTGTCACTGTCCCAGATTAAACGGAGGCATGAACCCACTATCTAGCATAAATACTCTCTCTTGGAGTTACAAGCATCTACTTGGCCAAAGCATCTACGAGTAACGGAAAGCATGCAAGATCTTAAATAACATATAAGATAGATTGATAATCAACTTGACATATATTCAATATTCATCGGATCCCAGCAAACACAACATGTAGCATTACAATAATATGATCTTGATCATGTAGGGCAGCTCACAAGATCTAAACATGATGGCACAAAGTGGAGAGACAACCATCTAGCTACTGCTATGGACCCGTAGTCCAAGGATGAACTACTCACGCATCACTCCGGAGGCAGGCATGGCGATGTAGAAGCCTCCGGTGACGATTCCCCTCTCCGGCAGGGTGCCGGGAAGAGGTTCTGAACCCTCCCGAGCTAGGGTTGACGCGGCGGCGTCTCTGGAACTTTTCGTGGATATTTGCTCAGGTACTTAGGGTTTTCGCGTCGGGGGAAATAAGTAGGCGAAAGGGCGGCGGCTGCGACCCCCGAGGGGCCCACACCACCCTAGGGCGCGGCAGAGGGGGCCCCGCGCCCTAGGTGCGTGTGGGGCCTCCTGGCTCCTCTGTTGCTCCTTCGTCCGTCAGGTGTGTTCTGGAAAAATAGGGACCCCGTGTAGTTTCGTCCAATTCCGAGAATATTTCCAGACTAGCTTTTCTGGAATACAAAAACAGCAGAAAACAGGAACTGGCACTTCGGCATCTTGTTAATAGGTTAGTCCCAAAAAATGTATAAAAGTGATATAAAGTAGATGCAAAACATGTAGCAATTGGTATAAAACAAGCATGGAACATCAAAAATTATAGATACGTTTGAGACGTATCAGCATCCCCAAGCTTAGTTCCTACTCGTCCTCGAGTAGGTAAACGATAAAAACAAAATAATTTTTGAGGTGACATGCTACATCATAATCTTGATCATATAATATTGCAAGGCACATGTAAATGAATGAAGTGATCCAAGTCAATGGTCTATAATTTGCTACCAAATAGATAATGAGTAAACAATGAATCACACAAGCTAAACGTTTTCATGAATAGTACTTTCGAGACAAGCATCAAACAGTTTTGCATAAGTGTTAACTCATAAAGCAATAGTTTCTAATAAAAGGTATTAATCAACACAAAGGAAGAATTTAGTTTCAGCATTTGCTTCAACTTTCAACATATTTATCTCATGGATATTGTCAACACAAAGTAGTATAACAAGTCCAATACATTGCATATAACGCATGTTGTAACAAAGTTGACACTAGTGTTTGCTTGTGGAAGACAGAAAGAATAGGAAAACTGACTCAACATAAAAGTAAAAGAAAGGCCCTTCGCAGAGGGAAGCAGGGATTAAATCATGTGCTAGAGCTTTTAGGTTTTTGAAAGCATATAGAGATTGCATAAAATATTTGATACTCCTCCCAACCTTGCTAACACAAGCCATGGCTAACCGAATCCTCGGGTGCCTTCCATCAATCACATACCATGGAGGAGTATCTATTTTTGAGAGGTGTTTGTTAATTGTCAACGAATGGTAGCGGGTGAGAACAGTATTCTACCTGTCGAACGGACTTTTAAGAGCGGCTCCCATGAAGGACGTTATTTCTACCAGCAAGGCAGATCATCCCTCTTTCTCTTTGGTTTACACACATTCAGGTATTTCACTGTTTGTCATTGCTTACTGATGAATCAGGGCAAAAGTGTGAAGAGAATTAATTGGTTAAAGTTGTAATTAATTGGGACTGGGCACCCCGTTGCCAGCTCTTTTTGCAAGTTATTGGATAAGCGGATGTATATGCCACTAGTCCAGGTGTAAAAGTCCATCGACAAATAGAATAAAGAATAACCACACTAATTCCTCATGAGCTAGTAAACATTGACACAAAAAGGGAATAATAACATTTTGAATAATTTAAAGGTAGCACATGAAAAATTTACTTGGAGTGGCAAGGAAATACCACATATAGGTAGTTATGGTGGACACAAATGGCATGGATTTTGGCTCAAGGATTTGGATGCACGAGAAGCATTCCCTCTCAGTACAGAGTTTAGGCTAGCAAGGTTATGTAAGCAAACAAGAATATCAACCCGTACACCAAGTTTTATATGACAAACATATTGCAAACGTTATAAGACTTCATACCGTCTTCCTTGTTAACCAAACCCTGTTATTAGAAAATATCTAGACCTTAGAGATACCACCGATGCAAACCAAATTTTCAACAAGCTTTACGGTAGTTCTTCACTAATAGGCTTAACTCATGTGATGCACAATTTAATCATGATCTACTTGTTAACTCAAAACAATTGACAAGCATCAAGTTATCCATTTTAGTGATCTACAAGATTAAGCAAGTTTTTCCTTATACCAATTACCACATGCAACATTTTCTGAACCAACCAAACACCAATCAATTTATTTCATCAACTCTCCAAACAAATATAAGTGAAGCAAGAGAGTACTTTCTACAAAAGAAAGCTAATAGCTCTGACAAGAGATACATGAAAACAAGAGCTAAAAGCTGAACAGCGCTAGATATGAATACTCAACAAATATAAGTGAAGAATAGGAGTATTCTCATGAAAAAGCGGAGCGTGTCTCTCTCCCAATCAAGAATGCTAGGGTCCAGTCAAGCTTTATTGAAAATAAAAGTGCAATACTGAAAATAAAAGCACACAGACGCTCCAAGAAAAGCACATATGATGTGAAAGAATTAAAATATAGTTTCACTAGAGATGACCTGATAATTTTGACGATGAAGAAGGGGATGCCTTGGGCATCCCCAAGCTTAGACGCTTGAGTCTTCTTGAAATATGCTGGGGAGATCCATGGGAGCCTCCCCAAGCTTAAGCTCTTCACTCTTCTTGATCCTATTATATCATCCTTCTCTCTTGACCCTTGAAAACTTCCGTCACACCAAACTCAAAGTAGATCTCATTAGAGGGTTAGTGCATAATCAAAAATTCACATGTTCTATAAGACGCAATATGATTTGTTACTTTAAACATTAGCTACAGCCACTGATGTTATGTGAAGCTCTTCCACCCAAAAAAGAATTTCACTCAACACTAGTAAAAGAGAGAATGCAAAATAAAAAGGCATAATCTGTCTAAAACAGAACAGTCCGCAAAGACGAATTTTTTCGAGGCACTTACGACGCTCAGATCGAGAAACTCTGAACTAATGAAAGTTTCAGACATTCATAAAGATTACGCACAAAAATTTCAGATTTAATTAACAATCTGGTGATTTTAGGAATTTCGTACAGTGAACAGCAAAAATCTGTTTCTGCGCAGCAATCAAAATTAAGCATCTCTTAACATTAGAGGCTACTCTTGGCACAACAATGCGAGAAAATAAAGATACAAAGGAGTTGCTACAGAAGTAAACACTCCTTGACTCAATAAAAGAAAAATTGCAGAAAAAAAAATGGGTTGCCTCCCATAAGCGCTTTTCTTTAACGCCTTTTAGCTAGGCACAAAGCATGCATCAAGTATTACCAAGTGAAGAAGCATCAACATTGTAATTTGTTCGAACAATAGAATCATAAGGTGGCTTAATCTTCTTCCTAGGAAAGTGTTCCATACCTTTCTTGAGAGGAAATTGATATTTTATATTCCCTTCTTTCATATCAATAATAGCACCTACAGTCTAAGAAAAGGTCTTCCCAGCACAATAGGGCATGATGGATTGCATTCAATATCCAAGACAATAAAATCAACGGGGACATAATTGTTGTTAACCATGATAAGAACATCATCAATTCTTCCCAAAGGTTTTTTAATAGTAGAATCAACAAGGTGAACATCCAAGTAACAATTTTCCAAAGGTGCTAAATCAAGCATATCATATAATCTTTTAGGCATAACAGAAATACTAGCACCAAGGTCACACAAAGCATTGCAATCAAAGTCATTCAATTTCAATTTAATGATGGGCTCCCAACCATCTTCTAACTTCCTAGGGATAGAAGCTTCATGTTTTAATTTCTCTTCCCTAACTTGCATGAGAGCATTAGTAATATGTTTAGTAAAAGCCATGTTTATAGCACTAGCATTAGGACTTCTAGCTAGCTTTTGCAAGAACTTAATTACTTCAGAAATATTGCAACCATCAAAATCAAAGTCATTATTATCAAAAGTAATGGAGTTATTATCTTCCTTATTGCTAGAAATTTCAGCATCTTTATCAAGGACAGTTTCAGAGTTATCAGGCAATTTAGGACATTTTGCAATAGAAGTGGAAACATTACCAACACCAATTATCTTGCCATTAATGGTAGGAGGTTTGTTAACACTTGAGTTTGAAGCATTTTCAGAAGTAGTAATAGTATAAACTCTAGCAATATTATTCTTTCTAGCAATTTCATCCTCTCTTTCCCATCTAGCATGCAATTCAGCTAACATCCTCACATTGTTATCAATTTTAACTTGTATAGCATTGGCTACGGCAAAGGTATTACTCTCAATTGTTTCGGGCTTAGCTGCCATCTTATTAATCAAAGAGGATTGTGTTTCAGACATCGACGAAATACAAGTTTCAGCATGAGAAATTTTACCTTGCAAACCAGAAATTCCCTATTTAAATTCTCAAGTTGATGGCTTATATTTTTTAGCATAGCAGATTGTTCATCCATAGTTCTAGTAAACAGTTGGTTTTGCTCATATTGCTTTTGCATAAAAATTTAGTGGCCTTTTCAATTTCTAGCATCCTTTCCTCACTAGGCATTCTTGTTCTACCATAGGAATCTCCATAACCATTGCCACTATTAGAAGGATAGGGCCTATAATTGCTATTACCAAAATTATTCCTATAAGCATTGTTGTTGAAGTTATTATTTTTAATGAAGTTCACATCAACATGCTCTTCTTGAGCAACCAAAGAAGCTAAAGGAACATTATTTGGATCAACATGTGTTTGACCATTTGCAAGCATAGACATAATAGTATCAATTTTGGCACTCAAGGAGAGGTTTCCTCAACAGAATTTACCTTCTTACCTGTTGGAGCTCTCTCGGTGTGCCACTCAGAATAATTAATCATCATATCATCAAGAAGCTTTGTTGCAGCACCCAAAGTGATGGACATAAAGGTACCTCCAGCGGCCGAATCCAATAAATTCCTTGAAGAAAAATTTAATCCTGCATAGAAGGTTTGGATGATCATCCAAGTAGTCAGTCCATGAGTGGGACAATTTTTAACCAATGATTTCATTCTCTCCCATGCTTGAGCAACATGTTCATTATCAAATTGCTTAAAATTCATTATGCTACTTCTCAAAGAAATAATCTTAGCAGGAGGATAATATTTTCCAATAAAAGCATCTTTGCATTTAGTCCATGAATCAATACTATTTCTAGGCAAAGATAGCAACCATTCTTTAGCACGTCCTCTCAAGGAGAAAGGAAAAAGTTTCAGTTTAATAATATCACCATCTACTTCCTTGAGCTTTTGCATTTCACAAAGTTCAACAAAGTTATTAAGGTGAACAGCAGCATCATCAGTACTAACACCAGAAAATTGCTCTTTCATAACAAGATTTAAAAGTGCAGGTTTAATTTCATAAAATTCTGCTGAAGCAGCAGGTGGAGCAATAGGTGTGCATATGAAATCATTGTTGTTCGTGCTAGTGAAATCACACAACTTAGTGTTCTCAGGAGTACTCATTTTAGCAGAATTAAAAACAGACAGAAAATAACTTGAAAGTAAACTAGATGCAAGTAACTAATTTTTTTGTGTTTTTGATAATTGAAAGCAAACAAGATAAAATAAAATAAACTAAGCAAGACAAAAACAAAGTAAAGAGATTGGAAGCGTGAAACTCCCCTTGCAGAAGACTGCTGTCTCCCCGGCAACGGCGCCAGAAAAATAGCTTGATGCGTGAACACACGTTCGTTGGGAGACCCCAAGAGGAAGGTATGATGCAGTCAGCAGCAAGTTTTCCCTCAGAAAGAAACCAAGGTTATCGAACCAGTAGGAGCAGCAACTCTTCAGAAGGTTGTTGGTGGCTCGCACGGCGCAAACGATCACCAACGTGGAATCTGCACACAACACAATCAAACTACTTTGCCCCAACGAAACAGTGAGGTTGTCAATCTCACGGCTTGCTGAAAACAAAGGATTAAACGTATGGTGTGGAAAATGAGTATTAAATTGCAGAGAATGAAAAAGGAACAGTTTGCAGTTTGTGGTTGTTTAATCAGTGTAAAAGAATGGACCGGGGTCCACAGTTCACTAGTGGTGTCTCTCCATAAAAGATAACTAACATGTTGGGTGAACAAATTACAGCTGGGCAATTGACAAATAGTGAGCGCATGACAATGCATATACATGACATGTTGACTACTATGATATTTAATTGGGCATTACGACAAATACATAGACCGTTATCCAACAGCATCTATGACTAATAATCCACCGCCGGGTTGTCATCCGAGTCCCCCGTTGGTATTAAGTTGCAAGCAACGGATAATTGCATTAAGTAAAGTGCGTAATGTAAACAAACACATATGCCCGTGGACATAGCATCGTTAGGTTATCCCTAGTGGCAACAGCACATCCACAACCTTAGAACTTTCTGTCACTGTCCCAGTTAAACGGAGGCATGAACCCACTATCTAGCATAAATACTCTCTCTTGGAGTTACAAGCATCTACTTGGCCAAAGCATCTACGAGTAACGGAAAGCATGCAAGATCTTAAATAACATATAAGATAGATTGATAATCAACTTGACATATATTCAATATTCATCGGATCCCAGCAAACACAACATGTAGCATTACAATAATATGATCTTGATCATGTAGGGCAGCTCACAAGATCTAAACATGATGGCACAAAGTGGAGAGACAACCATCTAGCTACTGCTATGGACCCGTAGTCCAAGGATGAACTACTCACGCATCACTCCGGAGGCAGGCATGGCGATGTAGAAGCCTCCGGTGACGATTCCCCTCTCCGGCAGGGTGCCGGGAAGAGGTTCTGAACCCTCCCGAGCTAGGGTTGACGGCGGCGGCGTCTCTGGAACTTTTCGTGGATATTTGCTCAGGCACTTAGGGTTTTCGCGTCGGGGGAATAAGTAGGCGAAAGGGCGGCGGCTGAGACCCCCGAGGGGCCCACACCACCCTAGGGCGCGGCAGAGGGGGGCCCGCGCCCTAGGTGCGTGTGGGGCCTCCTGGCCTCTCCGTTGCTCCTTCGTCCGTCAGGTGTGTTCTGGTAAAATAGGGACCCCGTGAAGTTTCGTCCAATTCCGAGAATATTTCCAGACTAGCTTTTCTGGAATACAAAAACAGCAGAAAACAGGAACTGGCACTTCGGCATCTTGTTAATAGGTTAGTCCCAAAAAATGTATAAAAGTGATATAAAGTAGATGCAAAACATGTAGCAATTGGTATAAAACAAGCATGGAACATCAAAAATTATAGATACGTTTGAGACGTATCACCTGCCATGGCGGTGTGATGCCTAGGGATAACCGGATCGATACGGCTAGCTCACTCGGTGCTGGGGAGAACAAACCCACTGAAGAGGTAGTCCTATACTAGCATAGACATAGTGGAAGTTAGGATTAGTCATATGATGTGTGCTTGCTGTCCAGGACAGTCCGTGGTTAATTCACGGCGGATGTACTAGATCTTGCGGTGAAGTGTAGAAAACTCTGCAGAGTCAAAACTATTCGAATAGCCGCGTCCGCGGTCATGGACAGTTGAAAGGCCATGTAGCTAGCATTGTGTCGGATGTTTTCAAAAAGTGGTGTTATGTTGGATAACAAGTGAGTACTTGGCAGTATTGGATGAACGGGAATGATCGTACCTTGGAGGTACAGTGTTTTGAAGAAAAAGTTATGGAGGTGCCTTAGTCCCAAGAAGTTCTGCAAAGAAAACCCCTTTTTGGAAAAGTTTTTGATAAAACCCTCAATGATAAGTGACATCTGCGAGAGGAAAACTATTTTTATAAAAATATATCTTTTGAAGTAGCTTTTTCAACAAAGATATAGAGATGACAACAACCATGGTAAATCTTCCATTTACCGTGGATAGTGAGCCATCATTATAGCCTTCCTACCACAGCCTCAAACATCATACTTGCATCTATTAGCTTGTTTTTGGGTAGAGCTTGCGAGTACATTCAAACGTACTCGTATTGGTTTCGTCCCTGGCTATTGTCTTAGCCAGACTTTGAAGAGGAGTAGTTCGAAGAAGAAGAAGACTTCACGACGTCGATGCGAACTAGGGCGCTTCCCAGTCAGCTGCCTGTAGGGTTATGGCAAATGACTTGGGCTCACGTTGTTTGGTGATTCCGCTGCAAGTACCTATTGAAGATTATTACTTCAATCAAGTAAGTATATTTACTCGGTATTTATGGATGATCTTTTGGTACAAGTTTGATTGTGCTCAGCTACACACTGATCATGGGATCGCTGATGTTGTAGGCACAAGGGAATTTCGGATAGCTAATCCGGGGTCCCCACAGCATTCACTTGAGTTGTATGATGTCGACCTTGATCTCTTCAAGTGGACACCTTTCTTGATTGCGCTTCGCTTGGTGAAGTCTCACATATTGCTCCCCATACTCCACTATGGGAGAGCCTCTCATATGCACATCTTCACTTGACCATTATCTCCAAGAGGGTGGCAAGCATCAAGCATATGATATCTTCAAGATACTTCTCTTGAACACTTGCACTTCTCAAGCTTGATGACGATCACCACTTGACGTCATCCTTAATGGGCTATATGAAATCTTCATTTTATGCAAGCCCATAGAAAGATACTTGGTACATCTTGTAGCTTTGTGTGTTGATCAATATTGATCAACCTTGTATCTTTTCTTCTCTTTTCAATAGATGATGTCTTGAAGATAACCATGAATGATCACATAATCCTTTTCTTCAAGACATACTTGCAATATGCTCAACTCACATATGACCAATCATCGATAACTCCTCGAGTAACAACTTGGTCATCACATGCTCTTCTTCTTAATCATATTAAATATATATCCATACACCTCGATGACCTTGATGCTAAATACTTCATTATATCAATATATTCATGGCATCATCCTGAATCAAACATACAGAGTTCAAGCATTGCTTATGGATAAACACTACAAGTATAACTCAATGCAACCATTAGTCCATAGAGATTGTCATTAATTACCAAAACCACACATGGGGGCGCCATGCCCTTTCAATCTCCCCCATTTGGTAATTGATGACAATCTCTTTTACGAGGGTTTATATAATGAATTTTAAGCAACCATGCAAAGAAACAAGCAAGGATTCATGATCATGAGAGGAAAATTCTTAAGAACAAATCAGAAGCATAAAACCAAATTACCTTGAACCCTCTAAAACTTCTCGCCCATTGGCATCCATTTCCAAAATGGGCGAAAAATGTTAGAAGGTCAATATAGTAAGAGCTCCCCATAATGTGTGCATTTCTCAAAAGGTGAGTGAAATCTAATACACTATCCAATGAAGAATAGTTGGAGGGAGATCACACTATATTGAGGATCTAAAGATTGCAAAAAAATGATATGGAAAACCTTTTACAATTCTCCAAATAAAAGGAAGCAACCAAAAGATCCAACAAACAAGTGAACAAAAGATATTATGATTTGAGCAAAAGAGTGCTTTAAAGAAAATAGAGGAGCTCCCCAATATTTGTACACAATTTAGAATTTTGTATTTGAATACAAGGTGTACAAAAATGGAATCCTCACTCACCCTGTATCCTTTAAAAGACAAAATTTAAATGGATTCACAAGCTAAAAAAAAAGGATCAAAGCTTTTGTCTTATCCCCTGGTGAAGATAATAGGCTTGTCAACACAAGCATGATGTCAAGGATATTCACCAAGATGGCTGCACCAATATGTGAGAAAATAGGATAGGCACTCATAAGCCAAATTGTTTCCGGGGTCACAAAGAATCAAAAAGTAATAAAGAGGTGACACCAAAGAATTAAGATATCAAATCAAGATGTAACTCTTCTCATGTATATAGGTTTCTAAGTAGACAACAATCATGATGATATACATCCACAAAGAAATATGTATACACAAAATTAGTTAGTAAAGAAAAGAACAAGATATCCAAAAGGAAGTCATATAATATACACATATGATATATGTTTAGGATCATAGCCCATAGCTCAATATTTTCATGGTGTATATAATGAACTTCAAATTCAACCACAACAAATGCATCACAAATACACTAAGGTAAAAAGAGATAGTTGGGATGCATTGAGGACAGCAACAAGTATCATAAGAACCATTAGAATTTGCAAATTCATCAATGTTGTATATGAGAGTATTTTGAGAAAAAGATATACAATAGAATTGTTAGAATGGCATATTTGGGATAGGTGAATCATGAATATGATTATATATAGTCCCTTAATAAGCAATCAACACAAAATACTCTTATTTGCACTAATGAAAGTTTCTTTAGATTGCAAAAACAACATGGGTAGATAGATAAATGTCATGCCATTACAACCTACACAAGGTCGAATGCTAGAAAACTATGCATGATGGTGGATACTTGTTACCGAGATGACATTGGGTTGATATAGTAGATAGGAGTTCATCAACCATCCTCGCTTGGCTCCAATAAGCATATGGTGAAAACACCTTCTTGGGAAAGAGACAAGCATCCATTGCATCTCCCATATACCTAAAAACACATTCAAGTACAAAATGGTTCCCAAACTAATTGGGTCCCAAAGTAGTTAGTCAAACTACAATACATAGGAGGAACTCCACACAAGTATGTGCATATAGATATGTAATTGAATTTCATGCACATCTTAGCCAAATTAGGATTCCGTGGAGTTTCCCTATTGGCACAAAGAAGGAAAACATGCCACAAAATAAGAATGTAGTATATGCATGCCTGATATCGTCAATAGCCAAACAGAGATACAATTTGGACAAATATCAAGAAATCAAAGAAGGTCCAAATTATATCAAAGATCCAAATCAAAATTGATTCAGAGAAGCCAATTGAAACTAAATCAAACCAAAACATGATTGATAAGATACCAATTGGACAAAGATATCAAAATGAAAATAAGATACCAATTACTCAATAAATAAAGGGACTAGATATCAAATTCCCAAAGATAGATACCAATTGAGATTAACTCTCAAAAAGAGTGAGGTTCCAACAAATAAACCATCCCTCTACACTTCTCATGATGGCACAAAGTACCAAGCCAAAAATGTTTGTCTTCCATGAGACACGTTATCGGGATAAAAAACCAATGGAATACAAGTGTTCAAAAGGATATAGGATAGCTCGCCCAATAATAGTGCATTATTTATGATCTTGCATGTGAATACAAAAATGCACACAAATGGAATCATCGCTCTCCAAATATCCATTCAAACACTAGTCATATATCAAGAAAAAAACAATAAGATCCAATACTAATGAAAAGGTAAGTTTTACTTAATATAGGATAGCTCCCCAAGAATAGTGTGTTATGTAGAAGTAGCCTTTGAATGCAAAGTGCACAATAATGGGATTAATGCCTCTCCTACACCAATTAAATCACTAGGAAAGTTTGAGTAAAGCAAAAGGGATCCACAAGAGGCAAGGAAGACGATAGAGGTTCAAACTAAAACAAATTATTTGCAAAAAAAATAAAGCAATAAGATCAAAAGCCAACATGAAGACGATCTATAAATTCCACCACAATTATGAGTATCACTTGTCAAGGACAATGAGTATATGGGGATAATTCTCGGTGGTATTGGTCTTAGATTTAAGATCATCTTCACACCAAATAAGCATAAGGCAAAAGATAAGGTTTAAGCGTGATGCTTAGATAGATGGTGTTCTTGATAGCTTCAATTATTCACGCGATCATGCAAAGCTATTATTTGAGCAACTTGAAGCAATCGGTTTCCCAAAAAGAATGTATAAGAATATATTTTAGGAAAACCGTATCATGAACATCTCTCACAAACAAGATCCAAAATATGAGCAAACAAAATCATTTAAGCAAATTGGAACTTGTTTGAGCAACATGCCACATAGGAATAAGATAATTTACAATATCAAATCTAAATGGCAATACCTCACATGTTCATATTTTCTAGGATTGCAATATGCACGTGGCTTATTACTCCCCCATAATATGATAATCCATTTCTTCTCAACAAGAGGCAAACAAAAACCAACTAGAGATAATTAATGGACATTATAGAATTTGAATTTCTCATGAGCATGACATACCACATAGAAACTAGATAATATTGATATATCAACACTAAGTGGTATTCCTCACGTATACACATTTTTAGGATCGTGAAGTGCCAAAAAGCATATCACTCCCCCAAAATGGAATAGTCCATTAATCTCTCAATAAGAGCCAATGAAGATATAAGCAAGTTGATATAAAGGCTCAACACAAACTCACACGTACATGGTTTGCAAACCAACATACACATACTTGATTACTCAAGATAAGTAAGTAGAAAGCACAACACATACACACACTAGCAAGGTACAAAACCAAATACATGCAAGGGTGTAAGCAACTTTCAATATATATATGATTTAGATACAAGTTACCGCAAGGAGGAATATTGGATATGAGATACAACATTGTAATCCAAATGACTTGGCTTGAGAGAATATAATTGATGAAGATCCCTTAATTCTTCATGATGTAGTCAAGTCTCCAATGCCCTCCAACCAACACCTATTGTTGAAGTTTTAGCTTGTTGGTCCCCAACCAAATTGGGTCCTAAGAGGTTAGTCACAATAGGCTTGGCAACTCAAATGGTTCTTTTCTTGACACCACTTTGAGTACCAACATATTTGGCAAACACATTGCCAACCTTATCCTTCCGAAGAGAATAAACATTATAAATTATGATAGGGTTGGATAAGGTACCACTAGTGCATGAAGAAGCAAAGTGACCCCTCTCACGGCATAAGTAGCAACATTTGCTTCCTCCTTTCTTCTTTGTTGAAATCTTAACTTGAGGAGGAATAGCTTGATTCTTCTTGGGAAGTGGCCGTTCATCAACTTGAGGAACTTGAGTTTTAACTTGAGGCCTCTTCCCTTGTTGCTTCTCACTAAGAGACTTCTTCTTCAAAGGGCAAGATCCAACATGGTGCCCTTCAACTTTGCACTTGAAGTAAACAATCTTGGCCAAATTCTTGACTTGTTCTTGGCCCTTCTTTTTCTTGTTACACTTGGACTTGTTCTTGTTATTGGAGTTGAATCCAACTCCACTTTTGTCATTGGGACGTCTTTGTATACTCAACATATTGTCAAGTGTGGACTTCCCAACATGACGCTTTTCCAAGTCTTTCTTTAAAGAAGTGACTAGAGCCTTGAGCTCCTTTAATTCCTCTACACTGTTACTATCAACAAAAATATTAGAGAAAGTAGAGGCTTCATTGTTAGAGCAACAAGGTAAGGTAAGTAATTCATCACAAGATGTAGAAATACTATGAGTGGATGAATTATAAGGACTAACACATGGCAATAAACCTTTTTGAGTAGAAGTTGTGACGTTGTCCAAATGAGGTTCACAAGATGTTACCTTAGACATAACTAGCTGGGTGGCCGCGCAATTGCACGGCTAGCATTGATATAACTCAAATATTCATATCTAATGTATCATTTTTATTCTTGATACTATATTATAAACAATTGAAATTCGATAAAAATATATAAGAACGATTTAGGATAATCGATTTATTGAGCTGCCAATTGCTTCCATGTTCCAATCTACGTGATATAACATATGTACATTTAAAAATTCAAAACCTGAATATCTTCATTGTTTAGGCTTCCAGGTTTTCTCATGCAGAAGTTCGATATACCATTAGTGAGCCTAAAAGTAATGAACTAACCTTAGTTTCTGGTATGCAAACACTTACCAGCAAATCTTCATGTGGTTTACGATATTTTGTCTCTGTTTGCTGAAGGATCCCAATCGATCTCATGCTCCTCAGCAATCTACTTTAGCAGTTTCGTCTTCGCTTCAACCGGAGGAGGATGGATAGAAAGCAGTTCAATTATCTGCAGGTATTGATTACAATCGTTTTAGCATCATCATAATCATTAAGTAACATAATTAAATTAGTTTTTGTAGAAGTTTGCATTTGACCTGCCGGTTGACCCCACAATCTGGTATAAGCTCTGAAGCTGCAGCAACAAACTATTTCCCATACTTAGTCGCAACCATCAGTTGGACTTGGATCAGTTCCGGCAAGTCTGAACACCTTGGGGAAACATACCAAGTAAAAATAGGACTGTTAGGAAATTCCTGTCATCATTAGTGGAGTAACTAAATAATAAAAGAACATGTATTAATTACACTAAGAACCGTGTAAATCACTTACCAAAGTTACGTAACCAAAATTCATCCCTGAAAAAATTGATTATATTTATTATTTTCAATTTTGACGACAAATAAGTCAAATAGAGCTGAATCGCAAAACATAGAACGAATATTAAAAGTAATGCACACATCATATGATTGTGTACCTTGGACATATCTTCTAATGCCTTTCATGCCCCGCTCATCAGAACACCTAGCATGTAAGAAATCTTATTTACTAAGAGGCAAAAAGCCTTATTTCTAATTCTTTTGCTTTCCATCTTGCATGGATGCAGAGATTTTACCATAATACCAGTTTACCTCGAAACCAGCCTTGCATCATGCATGCATGCAGGTGGTGGACCTTAATACAATGGATCTTTGTCGTGGCATGTCAAATACTACTCAAGCTGCTTTAATCTTTACACGATCAAAATTTCTATGTACGTTACAAATACAGAAACAGTAAATAGCATTAGATGATTACATATCTCAACATCAATGGATCTATATATATCCTGATTTCCTGGCCCGTTGAAGTGGACTCAGGCAGATCGTGCCCTCGCTCATAGTGCCGGTGTGGTAATTGGACTGAGGAATTACACGTTCGGCAATTCGACATCGAGCAGGTTCCTGCCTGTGAACGCGTATCACATGATGCCTCCATGACCATAGAGTCGAGACCAACGGTATTGCTTGGTGTGGCCAAAGCTTGATATGACAACTTCGATCGGATGAGTCTATTGTCGACGACGGGTAATTTTTTGCCGGTCGCCTGGTCCAACCCTGAGTCGGATTCTGATCTGGGCTGCTACAACGGTGCCCTACGCCGTTGTGTACTCAAGCAAAACGCCGCTGGCTACTCCAGGTAAAGTGGCGGCGGCGCCGCGACATATGTTTCGTGACCATTATTTTTCCCAATATCTATTTCAAATGATATATCAATGCCTATGTAACGCTTACATAAAATTGAAACATATTTGTAGAAAATCAATGCGAAATGTTAATTTTGATGGCACGTGGAGTGAAAACAAATATTTCAATAAAAGTTCTAAATAATATTTTCGTTCAGTGACATGATATATGTGCAACAGGATGGACAAACTTTAACAAATATTTCTATCCTGATTGTTTCTAACCTGCATACAATTTTCAATTTAATTCGCCTCATCATGATTGGTCACTAAGAAATAAACAAAGCATGTCATCTTACCAAATACTCCCTCCGTTCGGAAAAGGATGTCTTAGATATATCAAAATTTGGATGTATGTGGACATGTTTTAGTGTACACATACATCCAAATCTAGATATATCTAAGACATCCTTTTCCGAACCGAGAGAGTATTTCCTAGCATTCATAGTTTTTCTTTTTGTTCTTCTATGGCACCATGACCGGTGTGCATTTGTTTATTGCTGTAACCTGGGTGCTTCTCTGATCAGATAGGCTGACTTCTGTACCCCTCTTGGATATGTACGATTCATCTGCAACGTCTTACCTGTACACCACCATATGAAAAAACCGTGAGATTAGTGGTGTGCAAAATCAGTTACCACATATTGCCTCCTACTACATCCTAACAAAAAAATCCTACCATGCAGCAATTTGGTATTCCCAGATTAGTCGACCTTGGTGTCGGTGAACATATCAATATGGGCAGCAAACGAATCTAATTGGAAAGAAAAACTTGAGTACTTACATGTGCCTGGCGATACTATTCTAGCGCGATCGATCCAGCGTTGTGGCCGGGCATGGCGCTAATCCTGCCCGCTGCTACTGCAGAGGATCATTGCCAGCATGAGTGTCCTCTCCACGTTAAGTTACAGCACCGTAAACCCAAATCAACTGGGAGCAGTAGTTTAGGCGGTGCGCGTGACGACTGCATCGAAGACGCTCCACCTGATGCCGTCGAGGTGACAATGAGATTTATTTTCTCTTTCTTTTTTTCGTTTAGACAGAGAAGAGTCACACACCGGCCTGTGTATGCTAATGGCCACGGCCGCTGGATGGCTAGATAGACAGAGTTTGCGACTGCTGTTGTATAGGCGGGGATACCTGTGACGGCCGGCCGGTCGGCCGTTTCTCTCCATCCAACTCTGTTAGTCTGCGAGGTTGCCCGGCCATCGCGCTGTTGTATAGGCGGCCGATTATGCGGCGACAAAGAAACGACAGCCAGCGAATACGTGATGCATCAATTGATTGCTAGCTGTTGTATTTGAATAGGAAACCTAGAAAGAGTCCAGGTGTAGTGCAACAATGTCCGGCACGGTAGATTGGATCGGTCCTTTTTTTCTTTCCAAATTGCATGTGCGGGTTGGCAGATCTAAATCTGCACCGTTTATTCATCTTATGTTTAGCCTGAACAAATCTTTACCGTTAATTATTTGTTGTTTTAATAATATAATAGATAGATAGCCTCATGAGCTAACTTTAGCTTATCATGGGAGACTAAAAGATCCTCATGAGAGATCGAGAGGTTTTCATGTCTTTCTTCCAATTTCCCATTATTGCTAGAGAGCAATTCAAGATGAGCCCTTAGCTCAACATTCTCCGTCAATATGGATGCTTCACAAGAGATAGAGTTAGTAGCACAAGCATCATCATTAAATGCAATGGGAGAAGGTAACTTGGCAAGCTCTTTGGAGTATGAAGCTTTAAGTTGCGCATGAGACTCGGTGAGTTTGATGAGCTCACCCTTAATGACCCTTGAGACATTTTTGAGGTGCTCAAAATCCTCAACGAGTTTAGCATGTGCATCTATAAGCTCACCATTTTTTATTTTGAAGTCATTAGCCACTTCAAGAGCTCTATCATGGGATCCCTTTACTCTAGAAAATTCAAGAGCAAAAGTCTCCTCAAGAGACTCCTTAGTGGTTTGTTCTTCTTCAAGAGCTTCCTTGAGATCGGCGATCTCTTCCGCATACTTATATTCACGGTTAAGGCTTTCATCAATACGAGCTTCTAACTCCTCAATGGTAAGCTTGCGCTCAACAAGGATAGTCATGATTTCTAGGAAGTTGGCACAAGCATTTTTATTCTTTGAAAGAGCAAGAATAACCATTTTACCCTTCTCAAGTGTGGAAGCATCGTTATCATTTTCTTCATTATCCTCTTCATTGTCATCATTAGATATATTGGGATTCAAAATAGGAGATACCTCTGAAGCCTTAGCCATAAGACAAAAGTGAGTAATGGACGACGATGATGAAGAATTACTTGAAGCACCAATTAAATCCATATCTTGTTCCATGGAGTGTTCGGTTTCCTCTACATTGTTAGCCAAACAAATACTAGAGGGAATAGAAACATTTTTATCAAGGCTACAAGACATACAAAGCATATCATCATGAGGATTAATCAAGCAATTTGTACATGATATGCAAGGACTATCAACACAAGAATGTAGATCATTTTTGATGCTAGGTGTGTTTAAGTCCAAAGATAAATCATTGCAATAAGATAGAGGTGAAGTATCATCAACAATAAGCTCACTATCATTATTGCAACATTTATCACTACTCACCATTGCATTACTTTGTGGCTTGCCACATGTAGGTGAAGTAGAAGAAGTAGAGAACTCATCACGGTCCGAGGTGAAGGGAGAACAATCATCTCCACGAATTTTGAACACTTCATATTTATCTTGAAACTTGGTCCAAAGCTCTTGCACTCCAAAAAGGAGAGACCGACATAATAACTACATCGCTCGAAGAATTGAAAATCATATTAGAAGTTTGAGCATCTAGATAGGAATTATTCTCATCCATTAAAGATAGTCTTTTGGGATTATTTGAAGGAGAATAACCCCTATCTAGAATTCGCTCTATGTATGGGTCCATGACCCGAAAACTATCAAGCATGCGAATTTTCCAAACATCATAATTTGTGCCATCTAATATAAGAGAAGCATTGTGCACTAGTTCACTAGACGACATCTTTACTCTCTAGGCGGTGAAGCCTAATTATGAGGGAACCCGCTCTGATACCAATTGAAAGGACACAGATGTCGCCTAGAGGGGGGTGAATAGGCGATTAAAATTCTTTGCGGTTTAGGCTAGAATAAATGCGGAATAAAACTAGTATTTAATTTATCAAGCACAAAACCTAAGCAAGCTAGGTTTACCTATGTGCACCAGCAACTTATGCTAAACAAGACAACCAACTATGTGATAGCAAGATATATTACTTCAAGCACGATGGCTATCACAAAGTAAAATGCATAAGTAAGATGCTCGGGTATAGAAATATCGAGGCACTTGGAGACGATGATTTATCCCGAAGTTCACTTCACAATGGAAACTAGTCTCCGTTGGAACGGTGCGGAGTCACAAAGTGATCCCCGAATAGCCGTCACATGGCACACCGTAATCTCCTTCGTGCCTCTACCAATGTAGAGTATCACGAACCACTATGGGACACTTGAGGGTGGTCACCGAACCCGTACAAGGATGAGGCACAGTCCACAACTCAATTGGAGGCTCCCACCGAATTCCCGCGGCTCAGCCACAAGAATCACAAGGTTGAGGCACACTCCACAACTCAATTGGAGGCTCTCAGCTATCCCGCGAGCCACCAAAACTCCGAGATCAACAAGGACCATCTAGGGCACTCCAAATACCCAAGAGGACAGGCTCTAGGGCACCCCAAGTACCCAAGAGTAACAAGCTACTCAACTTCACTTACCACGTATCACCGTGGAGAACTCAAACCGATACAACCGATGCAATGGGCAAGAACACAAGAAGTGCCCAAGTCCCTCTCTCTCAAATCCCACCAAAGCAACTAATGCTTATGGGGGGAGAAGAGAGGAAGAACAAGGAAGAACACAAAATCCCTCCAAGATCTAGATCCAAAAGCTTACCCTCACTTAGAGGAGAGATTGATTGGTGGATTGGTAGATCTAGATCTCCTCTCTCTTTTCCCTCTAATTGGAGGCAAGAATCATGGAGGAATAGAGAGAAAGCAAAGCTTCAAAGGGTCAACAATGGAGGCCAAATCCGTGCTCAAGAGTTAGGGAACCGTTGGCAGGGTCCAGAGAGCAAAAAGTTAAGCACGGAACCTGTTCCGAATGAGTTCGAATCAGTTCGGAATATTCCAAGTGACCCGGAATTCCTGAAATACACATACGAAAAACGTGATATCTCTTACATATGAACTCGTTTTCGATGTTATTGGGCTCGTTGGAATCACCGCAACGAGCATTACAAGATAATGCAGAGAAACATCATAGTCCAACATGGGAGGATAAAACCAAATGTAGAAAGGTAAAACCTCTCTAAAAAGGACGAACCGGTAAACCTCCAATATCAAAAACCCAACAAGTTTTCCGTAGTAAATCCGTTTTTGATGAACTTGAGCTTGTTATGAAGATCACAACAAGCTCCAAAACCTCATATAGAGAAAATCCAAATAGGAACCAAGAAAGATGATGAAGGCAAGTATGCAAAGATTTGAGCTCTCTTCAACTGATACGCTAAAGCTCAATGAGAGCCCCTCTTGATTGAATGGTTTCTATCCTATAACCCAGTCTCCCAACTAGCACCATGTGACCGGTAAAACAGAAACCCTATCAAGATCATAACTTTGACTTGCGCATTCCACTTGAGCTAAATGATGTCGAACTTGATCTCTTCAAGTGGACCACCTTTCTTGATTGCGTTTCGCTTGGTGAAGTCTCACATATTACTCCCCCATACTCCACTATGGGAGAGCATCTCATATTGAAAGGATTGGTATGGCCACCTAGAGGGGGGAGGGGTGAATAGGTGCTACTCAATTTTTAGCTCTTTTTCAAATTTAGGCTTGACACAAAGGTAAATTCTCTAGATATGCAAATAAAGTGAATTTACCTATATGACAAGTTAACACAAGACTAAGCACGATACAAGTAAGAACTAGCGAGTAAGGAGTAACCGAACGGGAAGCATGTGGAGACAAGGATGTATTCCCGAGTTCCTCCTTTTTAGGGGAGTACGTCTCGTTGGAGGGGTGTGAGTTTCAAACTCAAACGTCACAAATGGCCTCACCCTATTCTCCGATGAACCTTGCCCAAAAGCTCGGTTCACCTTCCACTATCGGAATCCTTCAAGGCGGAATTCGGAGCCTTACAACAAACTTGAGGCTCAACCCACAAAAGGATTGGGGGCTCCCAAGCACCACAACACCTGCTGCACAAAAGTAACAAGCAAGTAAGTACAACAAGATGCCAAGGTTTTTCTAGTGGAAACCCTAGGCTCAAATCCCTCAAGTGAATGAGGGGTAAATGAAGAACGCTTTGGTGAAGTAGTAGATCCGGGCCTTCTCCTTCAATCCTCCAAAGATCAACGAGTTTGGGTGGAGGGATTGGGAGATCTAGTGATTCTTGAGCTTGCAACAATGGTGGACTTGAATGCTGGGCGAGCTAGCTGGCTGGAGGTAGGTGGAGGGGTATTTATACCCCTCCCCAAATTGTAGCCGTTGCAGTCAACTTACACCGGAGACTCCGGTTCAGGAGGGCCGGAGACTCCGGCCAGGGCGGAGACTCGGACCAGGAGAGTGCGGAGACTCCGGCCTCGGGCGGAGACTCGGGGCTACCTCCGGGCCACCTCCGGACCCATAGCAGAGAGCGCCGTCCTGCGGGGCTTTGCGCATCCAAAACTCGATGGGCCGGAGACTCCGGCCCCTGAGCACCCCTGAGGGCGGAGACTCCGGCCTGGACAGACATGTTGCATTCTCCTTTTTCCTTGACAAGTGTTTCGATGCAAAGTATAAATATTTCTTTTAATTCCTGCACCACTTGACATCACATTAGAGTAATCCTAGTGTTGTTGCCTAACACACAAAACACTAAGAGATGTTCTTTCACATATGCACATCTTCACTTGACCATTATCTCCAAGAGGGTGGCAAGCATCAAGCATATGATATCTTCAAGATACTTCTCTTGAACACTTGCACTTCTCAAGCTTGATGACGATCACCACTTGATGTCATCATGGGCTATATGAAATCTTCATTTGATGCAAGCCCATAGAAAGATACTTGGTACATCTTGTAGCTTTGTGTGTTGATCAATATCTTGATCAACCTTGTATCTTTTCTTCTCTTTTCAATAGATGATGTCTTGAAGATAACCATGAATGATCACATAATCCTTTTCTTCAAGACATACTTGCAATATGCTAACTCACATATGACCAATCATCGGATAACTCCTCGAGTAACAACTTGGTCATCACATGCTCTTCTTCTTGATCATATCAAATATATATATATACACCTCGATGACCTTGATGCCAAATACTTCATTATATCAATATATTCATGGCATCATCCTTGAATCAAACATACAGAGTTCAAGCATTGCTTATGGATCAACACTACAAGTATAACTCAATGCAACCATTAGTCCATAGGGATTGTCATTAATTACCAAAACCACACATGGGGGCGCCATGCCCTTTCAATCTCCCCCATTTTGGTAATTGATGACAATCTCTTTTACGAGGGTTTATATAATGAATTTTAAGCAACCATGCAAAGAAACAAGCAAGGATGCATGATCATGAGAGGCAAATTCTTAAGAACAAATCAGAAGCATAAAACCAAATTACCTTAAACCCTCTAAAACTTCTCGCCCATTGGCATCCATTTCCAAAATGGGCGAAAAATGTTAGAAGGTCAATATAGTAAGAGCTCCCTCATAATGTGTGCATTTCTCAAAATGTGAGTGAAATCAAATACACCTATCCAATGAAGAATAGTTGGAGGGAGATCACACTATATTGAGGATCTAAAGATTGCAAAATGTGCGTGTGCGCGTGCGCGTGCGCGTGCGTGCGTGCGTGCGTGCGTGCGTGTGTGTGTGTGTGGGCAAAATCTGATGAAATCTGCATTATTGGCAACATATTTCAACAATAATAAGGCATCTATCAAACGATCGGTTCTTACCATATTAGGATATACAAACCGCAGATGTGGCACTGTAGATAACAATGAAACGTATTAACGTAGTATCTTACGTAATATACACGCTCTTGCACATGATTGTAGGAGGGACAAACAATTGTTGGCCAAATCCAATGCAAGCATGAGCCAAGAACTGTTTCCTTTTTTGACCGAGCATGAGCCCAAAACTTTGATGCAACTAAGAGAGTGTATTAAGATGATCGTCTCTTAAAACACACAACAAAAGCTAATGCATTATGTAAGGCTTATAATAAAAACGGAAGCATAAAAACACATTTCAGTAGTATAAGAAAATTTAAAACAAACCATTAGGTCAAATGTTGTGCCATTGATTCGTAGTAAAGTCCACGCTCTTGAAGGGCGCTGGTGTTTGCACGTACGAGAACCGAGACGGGAGCTCTCTTGGAAACCTAGCCGCGCCGCCGCCACCACCTCCGCCTCCACCATAGATCGGTTCCCCCTCCTCCGGCCGGCCTCGCCGGTGTCGCGAGGGGTGGGGAACCCGATCTATGGTTGGAGTTCTTAATAAAAGTAGTGTTTTCAATAGATTTGATTATAGGGTTTTGGTGCCGTCTTCTTCATCAATGGAGTTTTCATCATCTACAATAAACAATCTTCGGTTCTTCCTTCGACGACGAGATCTTCTTCCCGATGTCAATGGTGGTGCTGTAAGATTAAATTTGTCTAGGTTTGATCCTTCAGATCTTGCTTCGCCGGATCGGTTCCGCGAGGATTGTCCTCACAATATTTGTCCCGGCTGCTACGTACTCGACAATGGTGATTCGTACTCTCGGCTCCCAGCGACGTCGACCAATCTGTCCTGTTGTTATTCCCTGAAATATTAGTGTTGGTACTCTTGCCGATGTTGGTTGATTAACTTAATGGCTGCGTGCGTGCACGTAACTTTGGCATTGCGGCTCAAAATTATGGGAGAACACTCGTTTGTGTTCGCAGGTCTGTGGATTGGTATCTTTGTCGTTCTACGGCTGCTTTCAGAAAAGTTCAAGATTGTGTCATGGAAGAAGAAAGAGTTTGAAGCTATACTCTTTTCTTTTAGATTTTATTTTGTAATCGCTATAGTCAGCTCATGTATCTCTACCATGTATTATTCGTTTCTATAATATATGGTATTAATTGTCAAAAAAAAAGTCCAGGCTCTTGATATCTCATAAAATTATGCCTTGACTAGTGGGGCTGGCTATTGATGCTAAATCCTGGAGGCTGCTTAGCTGCCAAGCGTTACCTACCGCGGCATATTAGTATCAATTTAGTCGCAAATTAAGGGATGCTTGACTGGAAGGATTAGGGGTGTAAGCAAACTCGAATGCTTCTCTTCCCTCCACATAAGGAAATTCCAACGTTTTGGTCCGCCATCCACGGCTCATTAGAATCGCAGGAGATCGCCGACCATGCCCAAACGGAATAGAAAATTAAAAATAGGAAAAACTTACCGTGGAACAGTGAACACAATCACATAAGGGACGTCCACGCATGGCAAGGCATCTGACGTCGCCATGCATTTTCCTTCCGAGGGCCGGAGATCTCGTTCCCTTGCCATTGCCCACACGAACACGAGAATCCCACGAAATCCGAGCCCCGGCCTACGGGAAGGATAACCATACCAAGTTACGCACTGTCATCGCGTCGTTTTCCTTGAGCCGCTTCCCCTCCCTCCCCGAGCGCTCCCTCTCCCCCTCTTCTAGACTGCACGCCGAGATCTGGTGCAACCAACCCTCGGTCGTAGATAAAGGGGGCAATTTTGACACTGTAGACCCTTAGACGAAACTTTAGCACAAAATGAACCTCGGCCGAAACTATTTCACGGCATTGACCCTTTTGAGTAGCGCCTCACGATCAGGCGCTACCCTACACAGGGTAGCGCCTCGTGATCAGGCGCTACACTAGTTGCCAGCGTGGCGAGCCGGGGCCACGGGGGGCCCAGTCCAGGGGGATAGCGCCTCGTGATCAGGCGCTATTGTGCGATTAGGTAGCGCCTGATCACAAGGCGCTACCCTTCTGTTAACAGGCATCGCGCCCACGGCCGTCCCCAACCCTAGCCACAACTTCCAAATCGACCAGAAAGAACAGAGACAGAGGAGGATGGCAGCGGCGGCGGTTCTCTCTCTCCCCTTCTAATCCTCCACCGTTTCCTCTCCGATTTGAAGAGAAAAGCGAGGGGATTCCGTCCCCAACTACTTCCCGCAGGTATTCTCCTCCGATCCCCCAATTTTTGTCCAATAAAATGACCCCATTTGGCCTCATTATGCATGTTTCGGTTCAACCCTAATTGGTAGTTGATTTGGATTTTGTTGTTGACCCATGGCATGCTTGTACGATCTTTAGGTTAATGCTAGTGCTTGTTAGGTTAATGCTAGTGCTTATTAGGTTAATGCTATGATTTAATTTGTCTTTTGTTGTCATTATGTTAGGGATGCCTACAATTGTTCATGTTCATCATGTGGATAAAGAGGCCTTTTTGAAAGGCAATATGGAACCGGATCCGGATGAGGTAGCCTTGGTGTTCGAGCAAAGTCCTACCTACGCCGAGGTTTTGAAACAAGTTAGGATTGATTTGAATTTGATGAACCAAGATGAGTTTGTAGAGTTGGAGGGAAGACATAATGCCGGTCATGGAGTGCATCTCCGTTGGAAGTTTTTGCGTATCACCTCGGAACTTCATTGGGTTGCATACAAGGAAACCGTGGCCGAATCGCTTGACAAGTCTCTTGAGTTATTTGCCACGGTAAAGTTTGATGCGCATGTGAACTTGTCCTCCAACGGACATGCCTCCCCATTTGATGGTAAGAGTCCACCACTCATGAACCAAAGTCCACCACTCATGAACCTAGATGGTAGGAGTTCACCACTCATGAACCAGGATGGTAGGAGTCCACCACTCATCTCAACTGATGAGTACGGGGATGATGAGAACGAGGACAATGAGGATGGGATTGACCTCCACGACAACAATGTTGGAGATTTGGACTTATATATTGAACAAGAGACCATGGAGCATGACATCCCTTATTCTCGATGCTATGCATCGGACTCGGATGACGATGGGCCCGATGAAGATGTGGATGAGGAGGGGTTCACCGTCAAGGAGGCCGAAGCGTTCGAGAAGGTAGTGGGACGGGATCATCGAATTCCGTTGTTTTCTGACCTTACTCTCGCGGATGAAGCGACGGTTGATGGCGGAAAGGGTATCGTGCTCGAATCTAGGCCAACTTCTTACCGGGATATGAATCATTTGGACAATGGGATAACTCCCGGTTTGAGGTTCGCAACCTTGTTGGAATTTCAGATATGGATCAAGGAGTACTCAGTTAAGTACCATCGTCCGTTTAAGGTGGCTCACTCCGATAAAAAGAAGCGTTACACGGTGAGATGCTTACAGGAAGGATGTCCGTGGGAGGTGCGAGCAAGACCTTTGAAGAAAGGTCCCGATTGGCACATAACTAGTTGTGTTGCAACACACATGTGCCGAGGCAAGAAGGTGGATGGCAAGGATGTGAAACCAGACCACCGTCAACTCACCTCCGAGTTCCTCGGTTATAAGGTTTCCAACTCCATCTCGACACTACCAACAATGAGTATTAAGAGTGTCATTGAAATTGTGGAGAACATATTTCACTACACGATCAAGTACGGGAAGGCATGGAAGGCAAAGCAAGCTGCTTTCAGAATGTTGTATGGTGACTGGGAAGAAGCATACAACCGAATCCCTAGGTTGTTGGGAGCCATGGCCGCGACTAACCCGGGGATGGTCCATGTGGTTGAGCCGTTTGGGCAAAAAACAAGGAGTGTGGACGGCAAGACTGTCCGAGTATTTGGCCGTGCATTTTGGGCATTCGAACAATGTGTCCGTGCTTTTGAACATTGTAGGCCGGTCATCGCAGTCGATGGCACCTTTTTGACCGGTCCATACAAGGGCACTCTATTGGTTGCAATAGGAAATGATGCGGGAAATCGTCTGGTTCCATTGGCTTTTGCTTTAGTTGAGGCGGAAAACAATGATAGTTGGGAGTGGTTCTTTCACTATTTGAGAACCAAGATAATTCCACCTCAAAGGGAAGTTTGTGTCATCTCGGATCGCCATCAAGGAATTCTCAACGCGGTGCAGATCGAGATCCCCGGGCATGCTCGTTTACACCACCGATGGTGCATGAGGCATTTTTGCTCAAACTTCTATAGGGCTTGTGGGAGCAAGGAGTTTTCCGATGATCTTCAAGATTGTTGTCTCGCCTTCTCTGATCGTCGTTTCGCAAACTTGTACAACAGATTGCTCGCTAACAGATCTTTGAACGCCGGGGGGCAAGAGTTTCTCCATAGGCACATTGAACTTAGATCGAAGTGGGCAAGAGCTTACGATGAAGATGGCCGGAGGTACGGTCAAATGACAAGCAACATGGCAGAATGCTTCAATAAGGTGCTCAAGGGTGTGCGTGCATTGCCCGTGACTGCAATAGTTGAATACACATTCACCAAGTTGAATGAATATTTTCTGAATTACTCACTCCAGACGGACCAACAGATTGTGGGAGACAACAAGCACAATCACAAGTACAAATTCCCACCAAAGGTTGATAATTTCGTGGAATTCGAGTCAAGGAAGGCGGACTCCCAAGTTGCAACACTATTTGATAATGAGGAGTTGATCTACCAAGTAAACGAACCGGGAGGAACCACGGCCGATGGTGTCCAACATGGTGGCCGGGCATTCAAGGTATCACTCAAGGATTGTGAGTGCACATGCGGGAGGCCACAATTGCTTCATCTTGCTTGCTCGCACTTGCTAACGGCGGCTCGTACTAGACATGTGGATGTTAATCACCCGCGCACCGTGAGAGAGTCCGAGTTCTCTATCGAGACCACGAAAAACACATGGGCTCCTAGGTTTCACCCATTCCTAGACCGATCACAATGGCCGGAGTATCATGGAGTTCAACTATGGCCCGATCCGGCTTCGAAGGTGGACAAAAAGGGAAGACGCAAAACAAAACGTCTAAGGGGCGACATGGATGGTTGGGGCAGTGGTGGGAGGGAATGTCGGAATGACCAATTCCAAGAGCCTCGTGTGCGCTCTCGTTGTGGCAAGTGCAATGTGGAGGGGCACAACATAAGGAAATGCCCCCAAAGGAAGAAAGCCAAGGGAAATGAAGCAAGCACAAGCCAACAAGGTGGGCCTAGCCAACAAGGTAGTACCCAAGCAAGAAATAGCCAACAACAAGGTCCAAGCCAACATGGTGGGCCTAGCCAACAAGGTAGTACCCAAGCAAGAAATAGCCAACAACAAGGTCCAAGCCAACATGGTGGGCCTAGCCAACAAGGTGACAATAGCCAACAAGCTCCAACTCCTCGAAGAAGAGGTAGCCAACAAGCTCCAACGCAACAAAGAGGGAGGCAACATGCTCCTATGCAACAAGCTCCTACCCAACAAGCTCCTACCCAACAAGCTACAAGGCAACAAAGAGTGAGCCAACAAGCTCCAAGGCAACAAAGAGGGAGGCAACTTGGGCTTACAAGAGGCCATGTTGGTTATAGAGGTCATGGTGGTGGTGTAGGCCGTGGCGGTGGTAGGACCGTGAGTATGATAGGATATCTAGCTGGGCCGTATCCGTATGTATCTCCATTTAATCCTTACTTTTATATTGTTTCTATCCATTATTGTAATTTTTTATCGCATATTGTATTCATATTGCACACTTTCTAACTTTCAGTTTATAATGTTTCTAGGTATGGCAGCGTCTCAACCCAACAAAGCAACAACCAAGCTCGTCAATGACTCGGGCTCATCATGTTGTGAGAGGCCGGGTTGGTTGGAGGTGGGTTTGAGAAAGGTGAGAGAACAAGAGGCTCGTCTTGCAACGGAGAGGGAGAGTAAAATCTTCCGGAAAAGAAAAAGGAAGGAGGAGGAAGAGGAGTGCACTTCCAAAAGGAAGGACAAGGGAAAGGGACATAGCTCGACACAATAGAGCTATGTCGTGCTCATCATGTTGTGAACTATGTGCCTTTTATTTTGAACCTTCTTCACATTTCGACTTTGCTATGTAGTGGTGAACTTTGTTATGTAGTGGTGAACTTTGCTATGTATGAACTTGTTGTTATTATGCACATGCTGTGAACTTTGCTATGTATGACTTTGCTATGTAATACTTGCTGAAATGTTGTATATTCCATCAGTTTGCTGGCACTTTTCTGCATGTGCCCAGTTTGGATGCATAGCGCCTCAAGACAAGGCGCTACCCTCATTGGTAGCATAGCGCCTCGTGGCAAGGCGCGACACATTGACTTAGGAATTTTTCCCCCGTTCCCTTGCTGGGCTCTCTGTTAGTTTCTGGAACAGAAGGGTAGCGCCTTGTGATCAGGCGCTACCTAATCGCACAATAGCGCCTGATCACGAGGCGCTATCCCCCTGGACTGGGCCCCCCGTGGCCCCGGCTCGCCACGCTGGCAACTAGTGTAGCGCCTGATCACGAGGCGCTACCCTGTGTAGGGTAGCGCCTGATCGTGAGGCGCTACTCAAAAGGGTCAATGCCGTGAAATAGTTTCGGCCGAGATTTATTTTGTGCTAAAGTTTCGTCTAAGGGTCTACGGTGTCAAAATTGCCGATAAAGGGGGCGCAGCGCAGCAAAACTGTCCGTTACCAGGAGGGACGACGGCGACGGCCGCAACGACACCACATCCACGTCCACAGGTGGTGGAGGAAAAGTCACAACTTTTCTCCTCCCATCGAGCACGGGCGGACAGCGGTAGTAGCGAGTAGTTGCAGTAACGTCGCCCTCGCCGTTTTCTCCTCTCCCGTCCAGCCCCGCCGAGCAACGCCAGGAAAGGGACCGACGGACGGGGATAAAATCTCAGCCCCAAGCCGCCGTCGCTGTACGGGGAGAGCAGTTCACTTGCAGCCAGCGGGAGTGGGAGCGAGACGAACCAAGCCAGCATCAGTGTCGGTCGGGAGAGCATACATATCCGTCCAGCGCTTCGGAGAGGATGATGAACACGGGGTGCTGCGGCGGCTGAGCGGAGGAGTCCTGTCCCCGGTGTTCGTTCTTGAAGGAGGAGGTATGTGCCCTTCGTCCTAGCTCTGCTTCTTCCCTTTTGTTCCTTTGATTTGCTTCTTTAGCCCAGATCTGGGTCTCCAGCTGCCCCACTCGCTTCGATTTCGGTGCATTCTTTCGGCTCCTTGCCTTCATCCCGGGGAGACGAGAACTCTGTTGCTGGGTCTCTTCCGTTTCTTTTGCGGACAACAAATTTACGCGCACTTGTTTCGCCACCGGAAATAACTCATTTTTGTTTTTGCAGCCACGCGCGCCGCTCCGAAATTGTAAGACGGCTTAGATTGTTTCATGCCACTGAAATCTACCACTTTCTTTTGCTTACCGTGCTCTGTCTGGTATCAGCTGCTGACAAAAGTAGTACTACCTCCGATCCATATTAGTGGGCACAACTTTGTCTAGATACACATGTATCTAGTCTAAATACTTAACTAATTTAGATGAAACGATCTTGGCTTCCATTCTTTTTTCTTATGTCCTTTTCTCTTCTAAATAAATTGACAAATTAACCTTTTTTTCTCGAATTCAGAAATTAATTTGAATTATTTAACTTTATCACTTTTTCTCGACTACCGTTTTTTTCAAGATTTCAAACATGGGTTTTCACTTCGCGTGGACGTTACCCGATGCAATGAATTTATGCAGCGTTACGAGATTTTGAGCTATAATGGGCACACGGCTTATACTCCGTGCTTAAAACCAGCGGTTTTGTCAATTGTTTTCGCTACTTGTACATGGGCCAATGATGAACCAAGCAAGCAATCCAAGCGTGTTGGTAGAGTTTGTTTCCATTGTGTGAGCCAGGATGTCTGCTCTGATGCTCTGCATGTGAGCAATTGCTCGGTACTCCAAAGTAGAAGGATTCTTGTAGTTTATTAAAACCCTATATATATAGTATTTTGTGTCTTGATGTTGATGGCCCAAAGTTTTCTACTGCCCATCGTGCATCTCATGTTGATTTGATGGGAATAGGACTTGGGTTTGCCTGCAGTGGGAATCACAATCTTCGGTAGCCTCGTTTCTGTAGCTTTCTCTGTTGGAACCATGGGAATTTAGCTTCATGTCTGTAGCTGTCAGATATTTGCTATTGAACAGGAGGTTAACCCCCGGCTTCTTCATCGATTGATGCTCACAACCATTGTAGCTGTCAGATATAAGTATCCCAAAGTTAAAGCATGGTTTCTCATGTTAAAACTTAGATATCCTTCTTGTAATACCATCTTCACAACATTAACCTATGGACGAGTACCTTTAAGTGCTAAGTTTGATCTGTTTATTCCGATAACTGTTTTGGCCTTAGCATCTTTGTGCTGGAAAAGTCATATTGCATCTGTAGAAAAAAAAAGGAAAAGGTCTATTACATCAGAGGTCACACATTTTCTTTTTGCGGGTAATACTGGACCAGACATTAGCGATACTGGATTCAAGCAAAACATATATCTGGGAACTACTTACTTTTTGATAGTTCAGACAGCATTACTTGGTGTTAAAAAAAGTAGAATATTTTGACTAACAGAGCATTATTTTACTTGGTAGTTTCATATGAGTCGAGCTTCATAAGCAAACTGAACTTAGTCTAACATGTTAAACTTTTAATATTATTTCGTGATGGTTATGCTACATCAAGTAACCCGGTATAAGTGTTTCCCCCCTAAAAGTTTCATTTTTGTTGCCATTCAATTGCCAATTGTTCGATTTGGTTTAGTTCAGAAGTTTGTTCTCATGACATCAATATGCTTGCATCCATCCTTACATCTTACACTAACATATGTAGGAACACCCAGGAGTTACCTGAACAGCAACTATGGCGACAATTCAAGATATAGGTCTCTCTGCAGCTATCAACATACTGACTGCCATCATATTCCTGCTAGCATTTGCTTTCCTGCGGCTACAGCCCATCAATGACAGGGTTTACTTCCCAAAGTGGTATCTCAAAGGTGCAAGACAAAGCCCAGGCCATGGTGGTGCTTCTGTGCGCAAGTTTGTAAATTTGGACTGGCGATCGTACTTGAAGTTCTTAAGTTGGATGCCTGCTGCTCTCAAAATGCCAGAGGATGAGTTGATTAGCCATGCTGGACTTGATTCAGCTGTCTATCTGCGGATCTACTTAACAGGGTATGCAACTTATATTTCAAATACTGTGGTCATGTTGTAGTGTTCCATTTTTTCTGTATCATATTTCATCTCTCCACTTCTGCAGAGGCTGGGTGCATGTGATATCTTCTTGATATTAATATACATTCCCTTTATTGAAAAATCTCCCCAGTTATACCCCCAAAAAACTTAGCCCTAGTTAATACAGTTTTCACTAGTGAAGTTCTTGACGTGCATGCAAGATTTATAAAATGCCTATAGACGATTATAATTGTACAACGAATACTACTGTTTGGATATCTAATTGATTGCGCATATCCAGTATTCAACACTCTCGAAATACAATGTAGTAAAATAAACTGGTGCTGCGAATGTTGCTGATATACTATGCATAATTTAATACTAGTTCTTTCACTCTTTATTTTTTTTCTTCAAGCTGTCCTATAAGTTTGCAGTTGTTTTAGTATTTCTTTATAACATATTTCTGCGAGTTTTAGATACCACTATTGTATAAATAACACATCTAGCTTCCAGCAATAGTGCTAGACCTACATGCATTTTCTTACAGTCTGGCCTTACAATGATAGGTGGCTGACTGTGATTGCTCTTTGAAACCAATTGTTCCGAAAATCCCTCCAGTGATTGCTCAGTTCGTCTCCACCTCAGTCCGTAAAATGCACTCCGTAAGAAAATGCCCGTAGATGTAGCATTATTGAGCTTCCAGTGTAGAAAACATCCACTTGCTTCAGTGAGTTCATCTTTGTGTTTAACCAAACATTTTTATTTTACGTACTTAATTATTTCTATTTTCATTGTATTGGTTTGAAAACCTTCGTTATTCTATCTTGTATTATATATTAGAGTGCAGCACATCTATTAACAATGTTGGGCCAATGGATGGATTCTATTTTATCTGCTTATTCATGTCCAACTCCATGTTACTTATGACATTTTAACCTTTGCAGGCTTAAGATATTTGTTCCAATCACAATTCTGGCATTTCTTGTTCTTGTTCCTGTTAACTGGACCAATGATACCCTTCAGGGCTTGAAGGTAGAGCACAGTGATATCGACAAACTTTCAATATCCAACTTACCTCATGGGTCGAAGAGGTTAGCACTAAATGAATTCAGTTTTTTCTTTAACTGTATTTGCGCATTACTGTTTTGTAAGGTTGCTTTCGTGACGAGACTGCAAGTTGTTTTGGGCACCATTGATCACCAGAAGCTAATCTGTGGCTGCATGTCTAAGCGCGTAGTCCGCATTAGGGATGGGAGGAGGGAGGAGGTAGTAAACTGCATGGTAATGTAGAGCCCGAAGCACAAAACAGAGAAGTCAATAAGAAAATCACAAACAAATAAGTCGATACTATAGAGAGTTGTTGGGGTTAATGCAGTGTTAAGCTATGCATTTTTTTTTCAAAGTTTTTGCTGTAGGATTATCATTCGTTATTCTGATAAGTCAGCGTACCATGAGGCAGCACCGCAGCAGAGCATCACAAACAACAACGTAGAGCTTAATCGTCAACTTTGGAATTGTTGCTTGAGTATTTCCAGGACTGAGTGAACGATAATAATTAACTCTTTGAATGCAGGTTCATAGCTCACTTGACCATGGCTTATGTTTTCACATTTTGGACATGCTATGTTCTGTTGCGTGAGTATGAAATAGTCGCAACAATGAGATTACGATTTCTTGCATCAGAAAAACGCCGCCCAGACCAGTTCACAGTATGTTCTTGTTACTCTGTATTTTCAGTATTTATGTTTCTAATTAGTAGATCAGGATCTAATTATTTTATCTACTACTACATCCAAGTTATAAATATCGTTTATACTCCTCATTCTGTAAAGAATGTTAAATATGTTTGCAGATTACGCTGTTAGGTTTCGTAAGGGGGTCTGAATTTGAAAAATTAATATATGCTGTAAGGACACCAATGAGTTAACTACTTAGGTTATACATCAATCTTGAATCCATGACCTGTTCTAAACAGGATAATTTTACAGAGAAAAATAAAGTAAAAAAATTATCGATGTTTAACTTTGCAATCTTCATTTATGATACAAAACGGGACAGCCTAACTATTGAGAATGGATATATCATTAACTGGAATGTGACATTTTTGTTGTTTACACCTTTTGTTTTAATCAAGAAATCATAATAAATTAATTTGTGAACTCAGTAGGATTTTTAACTGTTGTTGATCTATAGGATTTTTCTATTGTAGTTACGGTATGTGACATACAGTTGACCAAGGATGATTTTTAGGTCCTGGTGCGGAATATACCGCCTGATCCAGATGAATCAATTGGTGAGCTTGCGGAGCATTTTTTTCTTGTGAATCATCCTGATCACTATCTTACACAACAGGTAATATTCATAATTTTCTTGACCAGCCATGCTCTTATAATTATATATGTGTCCCTCCGTTCCAAATTAAATGACTTCCATTTGTGTACATGTGGATGTATCTATACTTGTAACATGTCTAGATACATCCACATGTGGACAAATGGAAGTCAATTAAAATGGAACGAAGGGAGTATCTGATTATATGCATTGGTAGAAATTTGAACCTTCTTCAATGTCATTCATATCTTCGTTGTTGTATGTACATTTCATCTTTTCTCAAATTTAGATGGATTTCTATTTGACACGTATAAAGTAGTATAAGTAACTGCTTAATGTAAAATCACGATTGTTCACTTTAAATTTGGCTTAACGCTAGAAGGCATTACCAGATCTTTTCTAATTAATTTGTTGCATGCACTTTCTCTTTGAAGGTTGTTTACAATGCAAATAAGCTCGCTAAACTGGTCAAAGAGAAGAAGAAGGTGCAGAATTGGCTTGACTACTATCAGCTGAAGTACGAAAGAAACACAAGTAAAAGGCCTACTGTTAAGGTTGTTCCTCGAAAAACACCATGTTTGCTGTCATTTTTCTTGCAATACAGTTCTGAGTTTCGATCAAAATAGGAAAATAATACTGCAAATTTTATTCTAGTTTTTGCTGTTCTTCTAAAATTTATACTCTTCTACCAGACTGGTTTTCTTGGATGTTTTGGTTCCAAAGTGGATGCTGTTGAACACTACGCATCAGAAATCGAGAGGATAGAAAAGGAAGTAAGTCCTTCTATCTTCGCTGCTTCCTCCAGTCGATTAATCAGCTTCCATTAAAAAACTTCTATGTGTCATAAATGTACTTATCTGTCATCATATTCCCTTAAAATAATCATCAACTTAAGCAACGGTTCCTGTTATTTCACTGAGCCATGATATCTCTTTTGAATTTAATACGAGTATTTTTAAATAATTTAACTTTTGATTGGGCCGTGTAAGTAAAGCATTCTTTTTCATAATGTTATATGTTTTTTCCTTTCTCGAATAAAGTGTACTTGCGATATCTTAAACTATCAGATTCACTGTCACTTACAAATCACATTTATTTAGGAAGCTGAAGAGCGTGAAAAGATCATGAAGGATCCCAAGTTAGTTGTGCCAGCAGCATTTGTTTCCTTTAAAACACGGTGGGGTGCAGCAGTATGTGCTCAGACACAGCAAACCAGTAATCCAACGGTTTGGTTGACTGAGTGGGCTCCAGAACCTCGTGATGTGTACTGGGATAATTTGTCTATTCCGATTGTTCACCTTACAGTTAGAAGGTTGATAATTGCGGTAGCATTCTTCTTTCTGAACTTCTTTTATATTGTCCCAATCACATTTGTTCAGTCCCTTGCAAATCTTGAAGGGATTGAGAAGGCAGTTCCATTTCTGAGGCCTCTGATTGAAATGTAAGTGCACATCAGCATGCTATTCTTCTGTAGAACTTTTTTTTTGTTCGGTTTTACAGTAGATGCTATTGATTATTCTACTTTTCTTGTGAGTTAGTGCTAAATTGCCATATGTTCTTGAACACCGCCTATATTTATAAAGAGGACAAAGTGTAGGTTGTGTTGGAACCCTAGAGTAGTTAATCGTGCCTAATACACCATAAATTACAAGGAATGTCGTTGTGTATTATTGTCTGATGATAATAATCTATCGTAAATATGAGGAAACAGGATCCATCTGAGGATTGCTTGGGGTCCAATGTCCTTGGAGTAATACTTTAATTTGAAGTAAAACTGTAGAGTGTTTGTAAAAGTTAGACAGATGCCACAAAACCCTACAAGTTTCTGTTAAGAAGTCAAAATCGAGGGTCACTTAGAATTTGTGAAGAATACTGGACGAAACATAGCTTGTGTAACTATACTACTATTGCTATGCTAAGACATGGGTCTAATGCTGACTTTGCTCTAATGTTTATACTGGTGTTATATTACCTACTTGTTGCAAGTAGGTATGTAGTAGTCTTTCACTATCACACTGTTGATGAAATTTACTGCTCGGATTGCTGAATGATTGGAACCCATATGTGTCGCTGATGCGTAGTTATGTTTTTTTTGTCGACAACAGTGGCAAAAAACTTGACAGACCTTGAAGGAATCCGTACATTTTCTTACTTTGCTGTCTAGGTTCCTGTAGCACCATATATAATCTGCAACTTGGAACTTCGTAGCAAGCATGTTTAAGGACCTTTGATGTAATTTACTCATGCTTTTCTTGTATTTACTCCGTTAGCATTTTTGGTGATTTCTGAAAGTGTTTTTCAATTATTGTTCAGCCCTACTGTCAAATCATTCATCCAAGGGTTCCTTCCTGGCATTGCTCTGAAGATCTTCCTTATACTGCTCCCAAGCATATTAATGTTTATGTCAAAAGTTGAAGGATTGACATCAGTGTCTGCGCTGGAGAGAAGATCTGCATCGAAATACTATATCTTCATATTCTTTAATGTATTTCTGGCAAGCATTATTGCAGGATCTGCTTTAGAGCAGCTACAAAGTTATCTTCATCAGTCCGCAAATCAGTATGTACTACATTTCTTGTTTGGCATCACATATATCAGTAGTAATTGACTGTCATCCAACATCTCATTCAGTTCAATGGCATGACTGCACTTAATAAGAACTAATCAATTAATCATAGATTTAGCATCTGACATGTTTTTCTTTCTTTTCTAAGCATGTGAGTATTGGTAATTGGGGTGCTTAGTATATTTTCTAAGAGTGATTACAAGTAACTGCCACAAAATCGATCTATTTTGTATATTTGTTTTTGTTAGTGTAGCTGCATTCAAGCCTAAGAACATCAGACAATGTGAGATGTCAGATCAGTTAGACTGTTATTTACAGTTTCCTTCATGTATTCACCTATGTCTTGAGATGACTTGGAATTTTGACAAGCGGCAAGTGACAACCTCTATGATAGTTCTGGAGGGCATGGATGCATTATATTCAGGAATTTAGAATCCTAAGGAACTTTCTGAACATAACTTTTGTTGTATGTTATTTAGCATGAGAATATCCACATCAAAACCAAAAGAGTTGTTTATTTGGCATCCAAGAGATCATCATACCATGCCTGTACAGGGTTGTTAATTGGGGCAGAGTAGAGTAATAATTGGCATGAAGCACATTTTCCTTAACGGTGGTATCTGTAACTTTTGATATGAGGTACAGTTTTAGGCAAAACATCAATTGAATTTTATAATGGTATCTTAAAACTTCCAATACTGGGTCCAGTTTTAGGCATGATAACCCTTATAATGTGCTCCACTTATTTTCTATCAGGGGGTAAACCTGTTTCCTTTATTGAAACTTAAAAAAGAATTGGATATTTACAACACATTACACAGTTTATCCTTTTCTTGTTGGTTTACACGGACTAAAAAAAAGTTGGGACAAAAGGACGCATGTGTTTTTTGTAGAGAAATGTACATATTTTCATAAGAACTTACATACAACTAGAAGAGTATGAGCTCTTGGGAAAAACTTCTCACACAAGCCTCTCATGGAGGTTCTCTCAGCTGGTGATGATAGGCTTGATGCCACATCTCTGCCTCCCCATTGATACCTGTGGACTGGTCACTGCCTGAAGGTCGTGACTATGCCCTTGGAGGAGGAGGACATGGCTGTTTCGCTCACTCGACACTCGCACTATATCAACCAAATCATTAGGAGGGTCACAGGCATTGTATTATTTACTTGGAAGTTTATTTTTTTCCTTGTTACTGGCAGTATCTTTTCATATGTTTTGCTATCCGGTACAGATTTAAAAGCCTTTCTTTTTTTCCTGGCATATTCAATAGTTTATATTAATAACTCCTATTGTTCTCCATTTGAATTATATTTATTTACTTCTTATACAGAATACCAATTACAATTGGTGTAGCAATTCCAATGAAAGCAACATTTTTTATAACCTATGTTATGGTTGATGGATGGGCTGGGATAGCTGGTGAAATATTGAGATTAAAGCCATTGGTAATCTTCCACTTGAAAAACTTTTTCTTGGTCAAGACTGAGAAGGACAGAGAAGAGGCAATGGACCCTGGAAGTATTGGTTTTGATTCAAATGAACCTCAGATACAGCTCTATTTCTTACTTGGTCTTGTCTATGCTGTGGTCACACCATTTTTGCTTCCCTTCATCTTGATATTCTTTGTGCTCGCGTACGTGGTCTACCGCCACCAGGTAAGATTTACTGGAACAATTATAATTTTTTTGATGTTTGACATTCTTGATATAAATTTTGATGTACCATGCATACATGTTTCGAGTTTATACTACAGTCTACATCCATAAGAGAATACTTCATCTTTCTAACCAACTGTCTAAACTACTTTTGAAACATTTATAGTCTTGATCAATTCTTACTTCTGCTGAATATATATTTGTTTTGTGCAAATACTAGTGAACTCAGAACTTAGGTACTATCACCATCTACGACGTTGAAGTACTTGACTGTAGAAAACTATGTGCTGCAACTACTGAAAGTTCTTGACAATTATGTGCAAAACTAACAAAGTTACACTTTAGGGAGCACATCAAGTGTAACCGTCAGAGCCATTATGTGAATGTGAGCTCCATACTAAATCGGCATGGGAAAATTTAATCCCAGAAATTATTTGTTAGTCTTGTGTAGTAATGCACAACCATTTCAAAGCTTATAGAATGATTGATATTATTATATTGGATTTAGTCAATTGTTTTTTTATCGGTGAGAACAGTAGATATAACTTTACTAGTATCGTACAAGTTACAGTACAAATTAATCCACATGACCCCAAGGGACTACAAGCCCTGGCCAACCATTGAAAATTTGAAACTAAACATTTATAGTTAATAAATATATGAATTGGCATGAACAGAACATCAACCTAGTAGAATCAACTTCCATTCTTTTACCAGTCCAATTATTAGATAAAGCCTGAACTACTGGCGGGGGACTTCTGACATCCAACCATTTATGATCTTCCAACAACAGTGGTGGGGGTCTTTTCAGAAGTGCTTTTGTTTGTTTGAGTCAAGGTTTTCGAGTCGATGAGTCGACGAGTCGTTCAGGGGTAGCGACTCTTGACTAGTCGCGACTAGTCGAGACTCATGGTCGACTAGTCGACATGAGTAGTTTAGCAATATATACTACAGAATTACCATATTATATGTGTAATTGTATACAACTATATACTTATTAATAGTCTATAATGAACCAGCAACCTACAAAACATTAAAAGCAATCAGATTTGCATAAAAAGTAGGAAACTAAGAATGAAGTTCAACACACAGTCCAGCCCAATGATCAAATATAAAACACAACAAGAATATTGTAGCAAATAAAGAAGTTCAACAATATTGGGAAAGAGCATATTGGAAAAAATATGACAGGCCGGGCCAACTTCAAGTCGTTTTCGACTCAAAAGGCTGGACTAGTCGAGACTAGTCGATTGAGTCATTCGACTCAACAAATGAGTCGAGTCGAGATGTCGAGTCGACATTTTTTTGCGACTCATCGACTAGTCGTCGACTAGTCGCTCGACTCGAAATCCATGGTTTGAGTCCTGGATTATTTTGACATTTTGATTCAATGTCCTGATGCTTCAGCCCACCTATTGTATGTTCTTTTAATGTACGAGATTGTTTTATTTTGGTCTTCACCATCACATGTTCTATCTCAGTTCATCTTCTTCCATGAAACCGAGATTTGCTAACTTGAGCTTGTACTGTTTCCAGATAATAAATGTGTACAATCAAGAATATGAGAGTGCGGCAGCGTTTTGGCCAAGTGTTCATGGACGTATAATCACTGCATTGATCGTGTCGCAGCTGCTTTTCCTTGGATTGCTAAGCACAAAAGGTGCAGGCCAATCAACACCAGTGCTCCTTGTTCTTCCTGTAGTAACCTTTTATTTTCACAAATACTGCAAGAACCGCTTTGAACCTGCTTTTGTGGAATATCCGTTACAGGTAATGTTATTTCTGTTACGTTGACCATGCTACATGTTAACAATAAACTATATACCAGCTTGTTATTCCAAACCTCGTAGTAACATTTGCTACTGAAAACAGTATAAGCTAATCATATCTTCGAAAAGGAATATTTGCTACTGAAAATAACTGCTAATATGTTTGTGTTTTCCAGGAGGCAATGAGGAAAGACACCCTAGAGCGTGCGAGAGATCCTGGGTTTGATCTGAAAACGTACCTGGCAAACGCCTACATCCACCCGGTGTTCAAAGGCGATGATGACGACGAGAAGTTCTCCATGGCCGACGAAGTAGACGCGGATCAGGTGCTCGTGGCAACGAAGCGGCAGTCAAGACGGAACACCCCTGTCCCGAGCAGACACAATGGTTCAGAAGCGCCTTCTCTGCCTGAAATTGTAAATGATCAGCGACTATAGTAGTGTGGCTTGCGTGTGCTTAGGTCTGTAGTTTTTGTACATTGAGTAAAGAGAGCACAGTAATGCGCTGACGCGTGCGTTTGGGTATTGCTTGTTTACTAAAGAATCGTTGTTTAATTATATATATCCATGAAATGTGAGGTTCTATGTTTTCACTTGTATGGCATTTGAATGCGTGGTTGCTTTTATTGCTGTGGAGTAGTTCTCTCCGATATATGCATACCTTGTTCGAAACGTCCTACCGAGTGGGTCAAAAGGCGGACGAGGTGGAAGCCTGTGTAAATTTGCGATTGGGATTGGCTGTTTTTTTTCCCCTAACTTTGGGTGACTTTGAATCAACGACATGTAAAATCCCTTGGAAGTTAGGTGATTTTAGGGCTGACAAAGTCAGTCAATCCTTGTCCGTAAATTGGAGAAGAGTCAATCCTTGTCCGTAAATTGGAGAACGAGGCGACTCGCTCTTGCCGCAGCTTTTCGTGCTCGCGGTCGGTGTCCTGGGACGGCTGATCAAGCACGCGATCGCCGCTGGGATCATGGCACAGCTGCACCCGATGCGACCGATTTCCAATGTCTCCCTGTACGCAGATGATGTGGTGCTCTTCTGCCACTGCTCCAACGACGACATTGCAGCCGCAAAGGAAATTCTGGAGCTTTTTGGTCGTGCCTCCGGCCTGATGGTGAACTACGGCAAAAGTGCGGCCGCGCTGATTCATTGCGACCACGACGACGCATCTGCTGTCATCGCGTAGCTAGGCTGCCCCATCGTTGAGCTCCCAATCACGTACCTTGGGATCCCGCTCACGTTACGGCGACCTACAGCAGCCCAATTACAGCCGCTCGTCGACGGAATCGCAGGAAGGCTGCCCGCCTGGAAGGCTGGCCTTATGGACAAGGCTGGACGGCTGGCTATGGTGAAATCGGTCCTCAGAGCCATACCTATCCACCAGCTCCTAGCCTACGCGCCGCCAAAGAGGACGCTGCGCCAAATTGAGAAGATACAACGCGGCTTCCTTTGGGCCGCTCGCGCCGAGGCCAATGGCGGACACTGCCATGTCAATTGGCGCCGCGTATGCCGCCCCACCTCTTATGGCGGCCTCGGCGTCCAGGACTTGGAGCGGGCAGGCATCGCCCTACGGATGCGCTGGCTTTGGTTCGTGCGCACCGACAGCAGACGCGCCTGGCACAGCCTCGACCTGCAGTTTTCTGTAGAGGAACGAGCCCTGTTCTTCGCCTCTACCAAGATGCTCGTTGGCAACGGCAGGGATGCGCGCTTTTGGGAGGATCGCTGGATGAACGGGAAATCCATCCGCGAGATCGCCCCCTCTCTCTACCTGTGCATTCCCAAGCGCCGCCGGCACGAGACATTCAAGGGACGCTGGGCATACACGAGATAGGCCAATACCTACAGGTTTGGCTCGCGATTGAGCACACTCAGCTCTCAGAGGACCCAGACAGGCTGATCTGGCTCTGGACTGCCAGCGGTACCTACACTGCCAGCTCTTGCTACCTCGCCACCTTCCATGGCTCCACGATGTGCTTCTCCTGGAAGCTCATATGGAAAACATGGGCACCGCCAAGAGTGAAAATTTTCCACTGGCTCACGAACATGGACAGGTGTTGGACCGCTGACCGCCTTGCTCGTCGAGGCCTCCAACACCAGCCTCGCTGCCCGCTCTGTGATCAAGCCCCTGAAACGATGCACCATCTCCTCTTGGAGTGTCCTTTCACGCGGCAAACCTGGCACGAAATCCTTGCCTGGCTGTGGATGACTGCCCCTGCTCCGAATCAGGAACGCTCTCTCATGGACTGGTGGATCCGTGCCAAGCAGGACACCCCTAAGCAGCTGCAAAAAGGCCTTGCTTCCATCACCCTCTTGACGCATGGATGGTTTGGAAACAACGCAACGACTGCATTTTCGAAGGTGCCCAGCCCCTGGTCCATGTCTTGGTTGACAAGATCAAAGAAGCTAAACAATGGGCAAGAGCCGGAGCACATGGCCTGCGAGTCATCTTGCCGCCCACCTGGGATGTACATTGATTTCAATTGTAGCATAACCTCACCTCCTAGGAGGCTTGTAATGAACTCTATCTTTTCAATGAAATAAAACGCAAAGACTCCTTTGCGCTTTCTCGAAAAAAAAATTGGAGAACGAGCGTCCGCATTTTGAAAGATAAAAAGATAAATGGTTAGAGCGTCTCCGTCGAAAGATAAAAAGATAAATGATTAGAGCATCTCCACCGACGCGTTCAATAGAGCGTCCGGCAAATGTGTCATACAAGTGTTATTGGGCGAGCCGGCACCTGCTGCCGCCTATTGTGAGCGGGGCGCCTCATCGGCGCTCCCAATAGATTTTTTTCGAAAAAATTGAAATGAGGAAATTCATTCAAACATTATATATTCATTGAATTTCGATAGGTTTTTACAAATACAAAATACGATGAAATTTAACTAAAACTAAAACCTAATCTAATAACCAGTGTAATATGGTCCCAGTTGTATGTCGCGACCGCGGCCTCGACGTTGAAGGCGCGACCCTGCTCCTCCTGCCCCTCGCCCTCCTCCTCCTCCTTGACCGCAGCGACTGCTCGGGGCGGCATTGGCGTGCGGCCTGCTCGTCATCGTGGGGGATGACGACGATGTCGAGGTCAGCGCACGACCATTTCTCAGCGAACTCCCTCGACGCCGGCTGTACGGTGTCGAAGGACATCTTGGAAGCGATTGTGAGGTCCCTCTGGAACTGCGCCTCGACCTCCTCCTCCGTCAGTGTCCACGGCGTCGCCGCCGGCTGCACGGCGTGCTTCCTGCCACGGGACGCCGCCGCCCCTGCGTGGCGGCGCTGACCATCCCGGCTCGGCCTTGATCTTCACGCCTCCACTGGGCGGCCGCGGCTCGGCCTTCACCTTGACGGAGCGCGGCATCGTCGAACGCGCGCTGGAGGAGGAGATGCGGGAGGAGGAGCTCGCCGGTGGCATCTCCCACAGGTCGCGCGCGTGATCTTCCGGCGCGACATAGCTGAACTTGCGCATGACTTGGTTGAATTCGCGGCTCTCCCACCAGCGGTGGCGCGCCGCGTTGTTGTGCGCCGGCCGAGTCGAGCCGCCGTGGTCGTCGACCGCCTATTCGCGATGCGCATCGAGGAGCGCCGCCCAGTTGGGGTGTCCTCGGCGTACTCGGGGTCCGTGCGTTGCTCCGACATCAGCTGCCGACGGCACAGGCGATGAGCTGTCGGAGACGGTCCCCCTCCAGCAGGGGAGGGGCGACGTAGCCCAGCGCTGACATCGACCCGCCGCCGCTGCTGGGGAGGCGCATCCCTGGCGGCACGGGGATGTGATGCTGATAGAAGAAGGATGCCTCAGCCTTCCGGAGCCAGCTCTTCGCCGCGGCGCCCCTGCTGCATCCCGCTTGGTCGTTGTGCGCCATCGCTCTTCGCCGTCAGTGGACTGCTCAGCACGGGGAGAAGAGAGGAGAGGTGGAATGCGACGGGGAGTGGCGTCGCGCTTGCTTTATAGGGAACGTGCTCCATTACTCCGGCGCCGGTTCCCGAGGTGTCGTAACTCCAGCGACGCGCGTCAGGAAGACGTGGTGCAACGCGTGTCACTAACCGCCCAACGGCCGAAATAAATTGCGCTGATCACCTTTGAGCGCTTACCACCGGTTGCCGGCACGCCCAGGGCACGAAGCGGGGTTGCAAGACGCTCTATTGGGGTGTGCCGGCAACATTTGGGCTATTGGGCTCGCCGCTGTGGTCCGTTTTGTTGCCGGCGCGCCCAATAGGCCTACTGGGAGCGCTGCCGGTGGAGATGCTTTTACGAGAGATCTTTTTGTGATGAGTAATCCTAGGTTTTATATCGTGTAAAATATGTATTCAGCCATGTTGGAAACTCAAGTGCGGTTCCAAGAACGATGGAGCCTGCCCCAAGAAAGTAGAATGGATAGAGGAACTTATGTCGTGTTTTGGATCATCATAAGCTTCTTTATCCTAATGTTAATTTTGTGAGTGATCTGTGACACTTTTTTGTTTGTTTGATCAGGTTGTTTTTTCTTGTCAGATCTAAACTCTTAACCTTCTCATTTCATTCTTTTGTTCTTTACTCGATTTTCGCTTTGGCACTTCCTTTGGAATAAGGTCATTTTTATTCTCTACGCGTTACTAGCCCTCATGGGATCATAGTAAAGGATCCCCACCGCCCCCGCGTCGCTCCTTGCTGGGGCGACTCGGGCGGCGCAAACCCTAGCGCCGCCAGCAGCCGCCGCCCCCTCATCCCTGCCCTCGCCGCCGCCAGAGACGGCCGTCGGGCACGCCCGCGATCTCGAGGACAGCGGCGAGGAGATCTCCGAACGTTGTGCTGTCTCCCACGGCCGGCGCGCCCATTCCCAGCGGCTTCGAGGTGATGGCCCTCGCCTTGGGCGACGACTCCGGCGCTACTTCGACCTCCATCTTCTCCCGGGTGGAGACGGCGCCTTGATCTTCAAGCCACTGGGCCTGGCCATGGTGGAGTGGGTGGTGTCCCAGCTGCAGCAGATCTGGCGGAGCAGAGGCGGGGTAGGGGCCCTGGCACCTGTCGCCGGCACGGTGCTCCGGCGGGTGCGCCCTCTTTCCTCTCCGGGTCTCTCTGCAGGCTCCTCGTTGTCATGTCCGTGTGTTGCACGCGCGTGTGCTCTGCCAGATCAGGGGATTTGGAGGCCATGGTGGTTTCTTGTGGTGCTGTGTGAGGTTCTGTGCGGTGTCTGGTGCTGTTTCCCGACGGGTTTCCATGGCTGCTGTGGCTTGCTGGTTCGGGGGAGTTTGGAGGCCGGAGCGGTGGCTCTGGATGGTGGACGCTCGGGTGGCTCTGCGGCAAGCCCCGTGGCGGCGGTGTTGGTCGTGCTCTGTGGTCGTGTGGGCGACATGGATGACGACAGTTGGAGTTCCTGGCGAGGGCGCCGTTTCCTTGCCCAGATGCTGATTTGGAGGCTCTGTTGCAACTATGGTGTCCCCTGCCCTTCGCGGTGGGGGTTGGAATCTGCGACCCTTGTCGATGGGAAGGTGGGGATCGGACCGAGCGAAAGTTCAAACCGTCGTTGACGGCGGCGTCGGCGACGCCCGTGGGCGCCGCTTTCCCTCTTGGGGGCGACGCCGTTGTTCCACCCCACCTCCGTCGTGTATACTCCGGGTGAAAACCCTGGTCTTTGAACCGACGGTGGCGTCGCTTCTGCGTCGTGACCTCCTTGGAGGCACCGTCTTGGAGCAGGGGTCTCATTCCTTCACCATAGCTGCTTGAGTGTAAAGTTGGTGTCTCTTCGCAACCGATGATCTGAAGTGAAGTTGTCTTGTTCCTGTGCCTTGGTGGAGGCACAACCTGCGGACACGGTGGCTGGCCGTCTTACGCAAGGGATTGGTGCTCGTCGGTTGATGTTGTCCGATCCCGCCCCTTTGGTGCTGGCCGTTCTACGCAAGGGTTTGGTGCTCGCCGATGTCGATGTTGCGGTCTCCGTTTGGCACTGTGATGCTCGGCATCCTCTCCTTCTTGCTCTACGTCTGCTGGAGGCTCTGATCTTTCGTCTCCTGCTTTTCTCTCCGATGTCAAGCTCTGTGCTAGTTGTGGTGGTGTCTTCGCTGGTGGTCCGATCCTGCCTCTTGGCTGCCGTTTTACGCAAGGATTTGATGCTCGGCGTATTGTAGCCCCTTTTCTTTTAGCTTGTCCTTGGTATGCTTTGTTTGAGGTTCTCCTCAACACCTTGTTTCGTCTGTATTTGCCGTTGTAAAACTGTGAGCTTTGTTAATTCAAAGCTGGGCATTATTGCCTTTTTTCTAAAAAAAACTAGCCCTCCTGATCTTAATTCACTTTAGGTGGTCGGCGCTTCTGGGCTGAAAAGTTTTTTGCCTTGTTGATGCTCTAGTAATAAAAGGTGCCCGGACCAGACATATGTTCAACCTGAACCTGATCTGGCTAATCCTTTTGCATTACTATCATCAAAGCCGAAACAATATCCAGGAAAGAAAAGAGAAATAGCAGCCTATCAACCAGCTGTAGAAGGATGTACTCGCCCGGGTTTGAGAGCTCTCATCTCTGGACTAGCTGTGGCAAGCGGAGACAAACTCTATGCTACAGTACATGTCCTAAAACTAACTCTTTTCTCAATAATGTTGACGTTACTACATAAATTTGTGGAGATAAGTCTTGTGAAGATAGCTAACTCAAGTCTAAGTAAATTATTATCAACAATATGTATACAGAAAAAAGATACAAACAGATGATGAACACGAGCACCACTGTTTTACATCGACTAACAAACAATGGGAAATTTAACGAATTGACAGACATATTTGCAGTACGTAGGCTCAGTGCGTTGGGTAATAAAAATCAGCTCTTCTGATGGACAGCAATTGCATGAATGTCCATCTCCTTCAGCATAACCGACCTCCCACACGAGTCGCACGGTGCAGTCCTGGATCCACAGATACTTTCATGCTCGCACATATTCCGAAGCCGATCTCGGACATCAAGTGGCTGCCCACCAGCATGAACCGTGTCGCCACAGAATCGGCACACAATCAAGCGAAAGGGGCAGGTTGAGGATTGGTGTTGGACCTAACATCAAAGAACAAAGCAAGTTAGTCATGTGACTTCAAAACAGGAACAGATAAACAGAGGTAATATGCTCCACCATACGAAATGGGTGAAAAACACCAAATATGCAAGTTGATTGCTGAAAATAGATTGGTGTTGAAAATGCAAGATATTCAGCAAGAACAAGAATCTTGATCTTTCAGAAAAAGAAAAAGAATCTTGAAAGAACTACAAAAGGTAGACCCGACGCACACAGTTCATGCAAAATCCAGCAAGAAAAGAAAGGTGCTTTAGAAGCCAGGTACAACAACTGAAAACTGCATAGCATGTCGAGCTATATTGCTATAAGGAGAAGTAAAGGCATACCATTTCTTCCTTTTCTAGAACTACCCCGCAGGGGCAGTGCAGCGGCTCATGGAAAACTTTCATGTGCTTCTCCATTTCTCTCTGCTGGAAAGCTTGTCCACACTTACTACAATGCACATGATCTGCTGCTTCTTCCTTTCGAAGAACAACTCCACACCCATCATGCACACAAACAACATTGTGCCTCACGCAGTACGCCTCATGAAGTACTGAGCTTCGGGCAGATATATGACGTTTGCAGTTCTTGCAGACCACTGAGTCACTATTGACGATAGATGATGCACTAGCCTGCTCACCAATCCTTTGGCTATTTATAACATCATTGATAGCTACAGAAAGTTGGAACTTCGTTGTGCCCTTGAAGCCATAAACTCCTATACTGTAAATACCACCGGCTGAAGTAGCATCCCTTGGTTTGAGTATAAGAACCTTGGATCCCATTTCATGGGAAGACCACTCATGACGGTGCTGAGTTGGGAATACTAAAGGATGCCTTGATACATAGATATCAGTGTCACCGCTGCTTGTATCAGCCTCTATCTTAACCTCAATGTTTGCATGGCCAGAAGCTACTTTCTCACCAATACCTTCTTCAACAGAAAATTTGTAGTACCGAAACTTTCCTTCTTCCACAACTCCAGATTCAACCTTCCCAGTCTCAAGCGGCACAAGCACATGTTGGTTCTCTTCATTGTCCAAAACAGAATCTGGTCCCTCAATGTCAACTTCAACATCTGTCTCCAGCACAGAAACACTTGATGCAGGCTTCAACTCAAGAACCTTCAACTTATACTGCAGTTGTCCATAATTCACCACGACAATGTCATTTTCAGAGAGCGTTGCGTGATTGCGGAGTGCCGTTTCAAGGACAGCTCTATGGTTAGGGAGATCTGAGAACCCCACTCCTTCTGGCTTCAGTTTTGCATATGTCCCTTTGGGCAAACTGGCATATCTCACCTCGATCAAAGGAATATCTGGGATGTCACCATGAAACAGATTATTCCAAACATGCGTTGGGAGTTCCGCAGAGCCTTCCCTTGCGGTGAATTCAAGAACACCGCAGCAGGTTGCCTCCTCAGTGTCTTGATCCCGAGAGGCATCTTGACCTTGAACTGTATCCCTAACCTTTGACAGCCTGAAGTACATGGGACCTTTATCCAGCGCTCCTTCATCAGACAACTCCTTGAAGGAAGACGGCGGCAGCTTGATCTTATCCCCTGGACCATCATATCGCAGTGCTTCAAACATGTGTGAAAACGAGATCCCTTTACCCAGCTGCATCGCCTCTTCCATTTTCTGGTCAGCCTGTTAGAAGTACATAATAAGAAGTGTCGTCAGCAACCAGTTACTAAACAGGACAAATATGAACTTATGATTAACAGCAAGTAGTCTAATCGGACAATGAAAGAGTTGAAACATACGAGGGAACCCCATGAAGGATTAACGAAGTGGCTAGAAGTTGAAATCATTTCTAAGTTGAAAGGGAACAGACACGATTGTGCGAGTATGCAAGCTTTGTTCCCTTGGGAGATATATAAGGTTTTGGGATCAATTCAAGGCTTTCATTTCTGGGTTTTGCGCCCAAATCGGGGAGTAGCAACAATAGGGCTTTGGGATCATGAGGTCTATTAGGTGATGATGATCCTAGAATTAACGAATGCTTTAGCGATCAGATTTTCTCCCCAAACATACGAGCCACTAATCGAGATCGAGCACTGGAGAAGAAGACAAGAGTCATCACCGACCATACATACATACATACATACGGATGATACGACTACGAGGGTTAGGTCTGGGGAGGGGGATGTTACCTCTTCCTGTGCGCGGGCGGCGTCGAGTCGGCGCTCCCTGTTGGAGGCCTCGAGCGCGTCGCGGCGGCGCGCGGCCTCGGCCTTGGCCCGGCGCTCGCGGTCGGCCTTGGCCTTGGCGCGCTGCATCCGCTCCCGCTGCTCTCGCTCCAGCTTCTCCCGCGCGCTCCGCAACTCGAAATCCATCTCCGATTGCCTGATCCGCCCGAATGAATACGCCTTCTTTCTGCTCTTCTCGAGGTCCGGACGGAAGGCGGGATATATGGAGGAGTCGGGTCGGTGGCGGGCGGGCGGACGGAGAGGGGAGAGGAGAGAAAGAAGGAAGGAAGCTTCTGGATGCCGCGTGCGCTGCGGAGGTAACGTAGGCGCGGACGCACGGCCAAGCCACGGCAGAGCGGGCCCGGGCGGTCAGTGGCACCCACGGTATCACACACAACACAATTCACGGATTCACGCCCACGACTGTTAGGTGAGATCATAGGATCAAGCACAAAACCATATTTCATATTTAGAGATTGTTAAAAAATGTAGAAAAAAATGTACAACACACCTACAGGCTGTTTCTATAACTCTAAAAAAATTCAGCTCAAAATTCGATCTACATTTAGAGAAACAAAAATGACAAATTACACAGTGACTAGTGTCAGCTTTGGGTGAATAATGTTTCACACTATTCACAATGAATACTGTCGAATTTGAAGCAGCGAATTTTTTGTGTTACATATATAACATAGATGTGCGTTGTCAATTTTTTTGAGAATATTTGAACATGTTTTGTCTATTCAAAAAAATTGACCTCATAGATCCTATCTAATATTAGATCCTACCCAAGTTACCCCCATGTTGTTCCTGTATTTTTCCTAGCCTGTAATATCAAATTTCATCTAGCATGAGGAGTACATACGTTTGCGCGGTTGCTCGGGGGCTACTCAAACATGCTATGATGATTTTAAAACAAGTGTTTGGTAGGTTGTCCTCTTTTTCTCCACATTGGCTCTCAAGACTATTGCCCGTAGACGGTTATCACCCCGGATTGGGAAATTTTAAGAACTGGTTAGCCTCATGTGCAGGGCCGGCCGGCAAAATCCGGGGCCCTGTGCGGAACTCTAAAACGGGGCCCTATCTCAAACAAAAATTTGAACTAATAAACAAGTATTTAGTATATAATATTAGATCGCTAGAATTTTGCGATCGATCATCGATAGTCGCCCAAGAAGTGGCCCAACGCGCTGGATCCAGCCGACTTGCCCAGTTCCTTTCAAATTTCTAGCTAAGTGTATACTTTCTTGGAGCCATATGTCTAAAATAATTTTGGAGCTGACATGTGTCATTTTAATTTTTGCGAAATGACTCATGTATATTTTCTTCTGACACATGTGATCTTGGTGATGTCTAGCATGCGAGTCGCACCTGTCAGCAGCTGTTTTTTTTTTACGATAGCAGCGAGCGCTGCGATCTTTTTTTGATTAAGAGATTACAACAGGAGTAAAAGTTTTAGTTACAAGCGCCCATGGGCACAAATGACGGAAAGGTAGAGAAAAGAAAACAACTATACATGAGAGAAACGTAAAACTTCACAGCGGGCCGGTCCAAGCAGCTCCTTTTAGGCCCACTGTCAGCAGCTATATTAAAATTATATAATGATAGAGTTAGGATTCGAACACAAAACCTGCTGCTGTTTCCTACAAGCACTAACCAATAGACCAAATCACGCTTCATTGTATTTCCAACTAAGTTTATAATTATATATATACGCCTATAGAAATTTTGGGCCCCCAAATTTCGTGGGCCCTGTGCCGACGGCACATATGGCACCACTGTGGGCCCGGGCCTGCTCATGTGGTATGGCGAGGAACTGGGCAAGCTAAGATCTACCTAGGATTATTTATAGGCATGTCCAAATCAAACGACCTCGACTAGGCACATCTCTGTTTTGGAGTTTGATCCTTATCGAAACGTGACAGACAAAATAATCTGCCCTCTGGTCTGCTGCTGATCCTGGGGATAATCCCTTTTATTTCCTTGACAATCGTTCGGACTACGAAGATACTTGGTCTTCCACTCTGTCTTTTTTCAACCTACTCAAGTCTAAGTATAGAGTGGTACAGCCGAACCTTGAGTGTGCTGCCATCTGGTGTACATCACACCAATTTCCTCTATCATGCATGGTTTGCTGAAGCTAATCGTGGATCCGCTCGAGCTGCTGGGTTTGCCATACATGGCCTGGTCACGACGTCATTGGGAGATTCGTTCCCGAACCGTGCTATGTGTATCCCGCTGACCTGCACAATGGTGGGGAAATGTGGTATGGTATTGTCGTTAGCGTGGGTATTACCTTGGTTGTGGTCTGTGGTAAGCATGCCCTCGGGTGGTGCTACCATGGATCTTCGCCGATCGGGCATCTTTGAGCTCCTGCTTGGGATGATTTCTGAAGATTCGATCTGCATGACGCGCACACCCCCTACCTCACGCACCAATTGTCGAAGGATGGTTATTTTGACGATCCCATGGCAATCTCAAGTCCAAAGATCGAAGTGATTTTATTTGTTCGGAAGGAAGTGCGGATCAACAGGTTTGAGTCGTGAACGAAGTAGATGAAGATTTCTCAGACTTTAGTCATGGAGTTGCTACAAGATCGGTCTAAGGTTTACCTCGGCGAGTTTATAGATACGCTCGACCGAAGGTTTTCAAGTGTCCATGGTTTAGGCTAAGTGTACAAGATGACAATGGCGTGGTCTCAGCGTAGATTGAACGTGTCTGTCTCGATGGGTTCTTCGGTATATATACTCCACGTAGATGTCCTTGTCTTGTACGCTAGGGTTTCCTTCTTCCTTCTACGTGAAGTCTTCGATCTCGTAACTTTCCTTCAATGTCGTTTGTGTAGAGGTAATCTTCGGGAAGCCTAGGTGCATCACGGCAGGTCCAGGTCGGTGGAGGAACTTCTAGAAGTGGGCCACCGGCAAGAGGAGTCACGTGGACGTCGTGGGCTAAGAGTGGTGCATGTCATAGGATTATGGCCTAAACCCACTTAGGTCTGACAGGTTCTTTGGAACCCTAGACGGGAGTTGGTGCTAAGAGCTTCACCTTGGTGCAAGAAGCTTCGGGAGTTTGTTGGGAGCCTCCAATTGAGTTGTGGAGTCACCCAAACCTTGTGTAAAGGTTTGGTCATCGCCTTCAAGCCGACCTCATAGTGGAAAGAGCTCATCCCTCACGGGAGAGGCTTGCGGAGAATAGGTGAGCACATCCGTACTATTGGAGTGACTTGGTGGCTCCACAACCCTCCAATGTAGACATCCTTTTTTTTTGAATGCTTACTGTGGGGGAGCCCCCCACACCTTTTATTGAATTTAAAACTGTACAGGATATTTACAAATTTACAGAGAAAAATTAAGAGAGGTTCTTAAGCCATAATTCTACAAGAGGGACTACTGAACGCTTCAACCTGTGCATAAGCAAGGTCATATCAGAGACAAAACCAGACTTCCAACCCCTAAACGTAGACATCCTTCACTTGTGAAGGAATTAGGGTGTGTTTTTTTGGGCTGTCTGCGGTTGGCTGGGGCTGGATGTGCTGCTGTCCAGGGAAAGCTGTTTGTGCAGGAAAAGTTGTTGCTTTGAGTGTTAGTGTTTGGCAACTTGCTGGCTGTAATACGTGGAATTGTCTGAACACCCTTAGAGTCATCGAAACATGTATTGTTGCTGATTTACGTGTAACATAATACATATCCATCGGTTAAAGCCCACCACGCAGCTAGGGTGTTTGTTTCATTTGCCTGGCTTTTTTTCGTGGAAAGCAGCTAAAAGCCCAAACAAACACACCCTTAGGGAATTATCTCCTTGTGTGCACCTTGCGGCTATCTCTTGCCTTACTACATGTATTTCGTTGCGTAATGTACTTTGTATCGTTTCACATAGGTTGCTCATTTACTCGCACATCTAGAAAACCTTGTGATTACTTGTGATTTATGCTTGTTCTTGGCTTGCTACTTGTAAGGAGTGTATCTCAATCTGCTGAGAGAATTTGCACACCTTCTTGTGTCCAGGGAACCGGTTCCTTGCACTTGTAACATAGGTTATTTCTAGTGGCTTGCTTAATGAGAGCAGCTGTGTTGCTGGTGTTCTTTTTGTTGTGTGAAAGTTGACCTACCTCCTAACAGGGTAAGGTGCTGCATTGTATGTTCTTTTCTGTGGTTGAGCTTGTTCAATTCGTCTAGCTAGCCACATTGCCCTTTTCATATCAGTTGGATTGTGCCATTGTAGGTGTGCTTGAATGTACTCAGACAAACCAGAGATGAAACTATGAATGTAGTTCATCAGGTATTGTTGGGTTGTCCCTTATCAGTAGATTCATGGCAGCTTCAAATTTCTGAATGTAGTTGGCCATAGTTGTGTTTGAGTCGGAACATGGAAATTTCTCACATAATCGTAGATTGATGAATCTACAAATCTGACTCCTACAAATCTAAAAAATCTGTGCCACGACAAGTTAGTAGTGTTATATCTTGTTCCTCCCCACCATTGCATGGCATCACCTTTCATATAAGTTACTGCTACTTCTGTTCCGCTGTCCAATGGAGTTCTGGCATAATCGAAGTAAAGCTCAATGGTTTGTATCCAAGAGTCCACGTCAGTGCCAACCGAATTCAGGTATATTCATTTGTTTCCGGTTGCTAGTATTAATTACTCTCATGGTATCTTAGTTTTGTGCTCTTGTTTTATGTGCAGCAGTTGCCCTCTGTTTCCTATTACTCAGGAGGTTCCCCTTGTGGAACATTACCTGTGTTTGGACGTTGTTGACCTTCTGGTGCCAATTAGGTGGTCACTTGGCCAAAGTTTGGGTGGTGATATGGCATCTTTTGTGTCCCATCCATGTTCAACTCTTTGCATGTGAGGTCCTGCAGGATTTGTGTGCCAATAGGTTTAACAGGTAATTGTTTCTTAACAACTGAATTCACGGACTGGCCTAATTGATTTGGCTGTGTTTATGATGTGTGTCTTGCATGGCCAAGTGGTGATTGTTCCAGTTCCTCCGTGTGACGGGCAGTAAATAGTCGTTCAAAATTTGTTTGGATATCGTTGAAGTTCGTCTGAATGCTTGCGAAGTTCGTCTTGCACGAGCGACTAAGGTCGAGAAATTCATGATGGTCATCGTTGTAGTGTTTGGACATCAAGCTGAAGGGACTCGACCTCCAGCATACCGTGTCATCGGAAGCCGTTTCCTTTGCCATCAGAGACGAGGGATTTTATAGGCAAGCAGGGAACTTGCAAACTGCTCTCCCAATTGATCAACAACACAAAGATGGTTTTACGTAGGCGAGGCTCACTACCGGACTTGTTGATGTTGATCCTACTGCCGCCTGTCTCCGTCACCGCGCCACCAAAGATTCATGGATCTAGATGGGAAGGTGGGATTTTACCGCTGGCGAAATTTTCCACATCAACCAGTTCCTAAACCCCCACATCTGCACCCGAGTTGTTGCCGCCACCGCCGTGATTTGAAGCAAAGGTGAGGAATTTTATGGGAGATCCCAACCCCACCGTGCTCAAGATCTAGTCGCCTCCGGATAAATAGGTGCTCTGATACCACTTGACAAACATTAGCTTGGCAAACATGAACCAATCGAGAGAAATATTCAGAGAACGAGGAAATACGCGAGAATTCAAAGTTCTATTTCGGTGGATTCATACATATGCAAGATACGCTTTCTGCAACAGAGGCGTCTAGGGTTTAACCCAATATTACAATAGCTGCCAAATCCCTCAAGGATTGCTGGCTAAACAGAAGGGAAATTACAACCAAAGGAGTGAGTGGTTGAAACAGAAAAAACCCAGCTATAAAGAATTGTTAAAGTGCTGATGGCATAGAGTAGGATGGCCGTCCGATTGTAGATCGACGTCTCCAATTGCATTATGTTGGCACGAAGCGGTATTGGGCTTGACACGCCGGCCCCATCTATCCACGGCCCAAAAACCGGCCCCAATAGGCTGCCCAGACAGAAAATGTGTCACCGACTGTTTGCTCTCTTTTTTTTTGCAATATCCATGACAACATATGCGCCGAATTTTTTTCACCAGATAACTGGTTGATAACATCTGGGCGAACTCACAACAACAAATATATTTCACATCTAAAGATAAACTCCGATAAACGTATAGTACATGTTACAGGGATGGGTCAATTGTTACAATACAGCCAGCCAATATGCTTTGGTTTCATCACTCTTTGCTGGGACTCGGTTCTAACATATCTGCAAATGGTGATATCCATCACCTCATTATCTAAAACTTTGTTTCCACCAACTCATAAATTTAGTGCCTTCAATGATGTATCACGTCAAAAAAGTACCAGTGAATGTGTTCTTGAAAGTAATCATGGAACTCAAGTGGCCTGCCGATGTAAGTTGCCTGGCACATTTACCCTCATAAACCCCGAGATGAACAACCTCAAAAAAAAAAAAGCCCGGATAAATGGCTCCTTCAGTTCTTCATTCATTATTCAGTCCCTCTCTTTAGACTGTCTCCTGTCCTTTCTCTTTTGTTCCCGTGTATCTGAAAATGAATGGCAGAAATTAAGAGGTCGGTGGGTTGTCTAAACAAAGTTTGTACTGTTTTCAATCATAGCTATGGGTATTTTTGAAATATGAATGCTCGGACAGAGCCAGATAACATCCAATGTTCATTAGCATTATTATAGGAATATCATTTGTACGAGGCAGACATGTGTAGGTGATTATTGGGGCATATGCTGTGAACTAGCCTCAACAGGTGTACTAATGCACTAAGCAATCTGGACCGTCAGATCTAAAACAGAGTCTCCGGATCGAATTTCAAAAAAAAATCGAAATTTGAAAACTTATCAAAAAATTCCGAAAAAAATCATGCACATGCCTGACCATGGTACGCACCGCCGTGATTGTTTTCGCACCGAAATGTCACCGTATGCGCCCTGGGCAAAAATGACAAATTTCTGACAGAGAATTCAAATTTTGGGATCTCAAATTCTGTCAGAAATTTGTCATTTTTTCCCAGGGCGCATACGGTGACATTTCGGTGCGAAAAAAATCACGGCGGTGCGTACCATGGTCAGGCACATGCATGATTTTTTTCGAAATGTTTTGATAAGTTTTCAAAATGTGAATTTTTTGGGCAGGTTGCTTAGTGCATTAGTACACCTGTTGGGGCTAGTTCACAGCATATGCCCCCGTGATTATTCAAAGAAAGGAGAAGGCAGGCTTCTTGCATTTCTTTTAAATATTCAGAAATAAATAGTTGCAACGTCGCAACCAATGGCAATGCAAATTACTTTTCTTCTCTTCATGTTTCTTCCGCTTCCAACTTTCAGCAAGTCTTCTCTTCTCTTTCTGCTTGTCCATATTCACAAAAATCTGACAGCACAAACGCAATTATAAATAAGAGAAGGGCAGAAGAATATACAAACAAAAGCAACTAATGTACACACAAATTACAAACTTCGTTCTGGTTATGAGTAACATAAATATCGACAGAAAAGCTCACCTCTTGCCCAGAATCTTGAAGAGCTTGCAAGGGTTCCACACGATCCTGGCCAATAATAACAAATCGAGACCCTTTATTATCGTTACTACTGCTATTACCATTTACATTCCTTTTGGCCAGATCTTCTAGTTGCTTCTGAAGGAATGGTGAAATACCAGCCTGGATCAAATGATGGTTGAAGTTAGTGAACACAAATCTTATCAGGTTAGGGTACCAAAAGTAATCCACAATTTTTACTGCGTGACAGAAAACTAACCCCAGCCTAATAGCGTCGTGAGAAAGTCTTAGGCTGCAAGGGGTGTTGCAAAAGTTCGTTCAAATACTACAACTCAAAGGAAAATGTACTGAAATATGGGCCAGATAGAGAGGAACATTGGCAAAGTCATGAACACCTAATGACAGCTTACCAAAAAAAAATCCCTGCTATATAACCACTAATATAATTATTCTTAATCATTCAAACCTGCTGAAGTTTCTGGAGCTTTCCAGATGTTGCCTTTCGTTGCTTGTGGCCCTGTACACGTTCTTCCTCACTGTCACTAGCATCCAATACAAGTCCCATGGATTCAGCATTCCTCTGAAGCCAGGATTTGCTAGCATTTTCCTGAAAAGCAGAGGGAAGTCAGATCGTAGACAACCACACTAATCAGAGGTCAGTGATTAATCCACACATGTTAGAAATGATTAAAGAATATGAAGAGAATCTAACAAACAACTTGCCTGTGATCTTTTACGCGATATCTTGTCGATCTGCCGAGCAAGGGAGAGCCTATTCATTACCTCAGGCATGTAGGCTTGATCAACACGGAATTGCTGGAGGTTCTCCTGTGGTTTTCAATCATGGTTATAATCAGCTTAATCTGAGAAATAATCATAATAAAATTATGCACCACCTTGAGTGGTTGAGACCGGTGAAAATGCACTTGTAAGAAACCAGGAGCAAAATAGAAGAGCAGCGCTACGAAAATAAAATATGAAAACGGAGGCCACAAACATCAACTATCCGAAGCCATGAGAGATTGAATAGGCTGTATATTGCAAGTAACGTTTAACGTATGAATACATATGAACAAAAATCACCTTTGAAAATGACTTGTAAAGAGAGTAAAACTTGGCTTTGTCGTCAGGAGAGATTAACGCAATACTGCAGCCTGCCAATAATTTACGTGCTGTCCTTCCACTCCTGTGGATATAAACCTAAGGGACAGCCAAGACATTAAAAATCCAGTTAGTGAGTTTGGTATAAATCTAGGATAAGTACAGGTTCAAGAAATAAACAGTGCACCTACATCAGTGGTATGTGGCAGTTGATAATGGATAACAGTTCGGACATTATCAAAGTCCATGCCCCTTGCAAAACCATCAGTTGCGACCAAAATGGAATTCTCACTTTCACGGAAACGATCCACAGCCTGAATGAACACAAGAGTACCTCAACGCTTTATCTTAGAAAAAGCAAAGCTAACCATTACAAGAGTTAGAAGTTAACTTTATTTGACCATGACAAGACAGAGATGGGGGTCCAATTTAAAATAAGCAAAAACAAAAAAACTACGATGAAGGTAGGTCACATATCACAAAACAATTGGAAAACAAAAGTAAAGCGCCCGCTGATACCAGAGCCAGTTATTAAGTGATAATTTTAGACAATCGTTAGTGGATTACTCATTGTTAGCAATACGCAAAAATGTGAGACTGCATTTTTTAGATAAAGGGAGCTTTATTACTTAAAAGGTTTAAGTATTACACCCAGCCTCTGCATAACCAAGATGCACACAGCCGAAAACAGTCTGAAGTTCGAAACATAAAAAGGCGAATTACATATCATAATGAGAAATTGTAAAGACGCCTATGGTGGTGGAGGGCCAATTCGCAAATTATGCTGCCATCCATGTTGGGATAAAAAGACTCTCGGCGTATCGTCCAGTCTTGTACAGACCTCCATAAACAGGTCTCTGCATGCCGCAATAAAAAGGCATAACTTCAATATGTGTCAATTGGTTACATGAATTTCAACCATAATATTGAAGTATATAATAGACGATATGTAAAGTGAAACACAATTCCAAGAGCTTAGTAATTGTTACATATATATATATATATATATATATATATATATATATATATATATATATATATATATATATATATATATTTTGAACAGCAAGAGGCACCGGAGGCGCCAAATATATTCAGCTCAAAAACAGTATACAACATGTGTTACAATGCCTGACACAGAGAGGTTTGCAAGAGCTGTTAACGTGGGACAGACAGAGTTTCTATGAGCTGAATTCCTGCAACTAAGATTAGGCTCAGATCGAATTGATCGTATTGCCTGTTGAGCGCAGTTGTGAGCAACACCATTGAATTCCCTGTATATGTGAAAAATATTGGGACGAAGGTGCGCTGTCAGATTTCTGAAGTCCGAAACACGCTTTCTGATCTCCCAAGGGACATAGCCATCCGTAAGAGACTTTGCTGCAGCTGCATGAGTAAGAGGTAAGCAATCTGATAGGAACGTGGGCTCCTGTAGCTTGAGCAATGACGCAACATGCGCCGCTAGTTCAAGGGCCGCCGCTTCAGCCTGCAATGCAGAAGAAACTTGCATAGCAGTAGCTAGAATGAAAATGTCGATGTCGTATCCTTGCTCCTTGAAGTGGCAGTAGACACCGAGACCAGCCTTTCTCTGGGGATTGGCCGATCTAGCTCTTTGCTTCCATGATGCATCTGTATAGAGTTTGGGACCTGCAAACAGAGTATCAGTTTTCGCCATACCATTTGGAACCAGAGTAGCATCCGCCCTATGAATCTGAAGCTGACTTGGTCGGTTTTCTTGAGACTGCGATGAGTGCAACGATGAAAGATCAGCAGTAGAGGACGTGTCCACTTTTGAAAGCAAAGCTTGAGCTGCAATATTCACCTGGTACGGCCATCCGACTTTCCTGCAAAAAAGAAATTCATTCCTGGACTTCCACAAGCACCACAAAAAAGTGAATATATTGTGCAAAGAGGCTTGAGGGTGCCTGAGATTACTAATATTGAAAACGATCTCCGAAACTGAGGTGGCATTAGCAGTGAAAATATCAGTGCGAAGATACCAAGGTGGAAGAAACCAGGCTGCTCGAGCAAAAGGGCACATAAAAAACAGATGTATGTCGTCTTCTGTTTGACCACATCTAGAGCAAAGTGAAGCAATGTGTTTGGAGCATCTTGCGGCCCTTTGTCCAGTGGGAATTGCTTTTCTGAGAAGCCTCCACGCAAATACCTGAATCCTTGGAGCCAAGAGCTTATTTTTCCACACTTGATTCAAGAGTTGGACTGTTCGTGCCTGAACCTGAACTGGCGCCGGCTCACCCGAGTCCTGCAAAAACTGAAGACAAGTACGGTATGCACTCTTAGAAGTGCATTGGCCATTAGGTGTAAGCTTCCAGCAGAGGATATCAGGGTCAGCCAAAGAAATAATAGGAGTGCGCTTGATGATAGAGGCAGTGGTTGCATAAATAAAGAGTCAATCAAATCATTATTCCAAAGTTTTTGTCCAGGGATCCAGAGGTCCGACACCACCGCCGGATAAGAAAAGTTGGCCTCCTGCAGAATAAGATCGTCGTAAATTCTAGGCCAAGCCTCGCACCAGGGAGTGTTCCAGATCGAGATGTTTCCCTGAGTGATTTGGTAAAAAGAGTTACGATGCAAGAGAGGGACTTCCGGCGAGTCGTCCCGCATCGTAGAGCTCCTGGACGAGCTCCGCTGCCGGAGCCCGTCAAGGACCGGTCCTCTCTGACGGCGTACTCAGCGCCGCAATCGCCACTAGGCGGCGGGTGGAGCTCCTGCACGAGCGCGGCCTGAGCCGTCGGGACGCGCTGAGGGTGCTCTCTGTCGAACCTCGGGCGATTCTATATAGCCTAGAGGATGTGGAGAGGAAGGTGGAGTTCTTGGTGAGCAGGATGGGGTTTGAGATTGGTTGGCTGGTGGAGTATCCAAGTTCTTGGGGTGAATCTTGACAGGTGGATCATCCCGCGGCACAATGTGGTGGAGTACTTGGATTCGGTGGGCGGGCTCGGGGACCCCATTGAGATGAAGCATTATGTGAGATTCAGCCGTCTCAAGTTCTACAATATGTTCGTGAAGCCATACCCGGAGTGCGAAAAGATTTTCGGGGGGCTGGTCAGGGAGAGGAAGAATGAGGTGAGGCCGAGACATCCAGTGGGGCTGTGGAAGTTGTTTAAGCCGACAAAGTATGAGAGGACTGTGGAGGACGTGAAGAACATGAAATTGACCGTTGAATCACTTCATTAGCTCTGTTAAGAGTACCAATCGGCAGCGGTTCGGAATTGGGTTGCTCATGATTCTGGGGATTTTATGGTGCTGACGTTTCGGTTGGTATTGTAAAATGTATACGGCCATCCGACTTTCCTGCAAAAAAGAAATTCATTCCTGGACTTCCACAAGCACCACAAAAAAGTGAATATATTGTGCAAAGGCTTGAGGGTGCCTGAGATTACTAATATTGAAAACGATCTCCGAAACTGAGGTGGCATTAGCAGTGAAAATATCAGTGCGAAGATACCAAGGTGGAAGAAACCAGGCTGCTCGAGCAAAAGGGCACGTAAAAAACAGATGTATGTCGTCTTCTGTTTGACCACATCTAGAGCAAAGTGAAGCAATGTGTTTGGAGCATCTTGCGGCCCTTTGTCCAGTGGGAATTGCTTTTCTGAGAAGCCTCCACGCAAATACCTGAATCCTTGGAGCCAAGAGCTTATTTTTCCACACTTGATTCAAGAGTTGGACTGTTCGTGTTGTTGTTCGTACCTTGAGCTCTGTTCGTTAGTCAGTCAACCCGATCTGGAGCTCGTGGCTCTTTAGTCTTCTACACACAGAATGGGCCTGATGGGCTGGGCCCGTTTGTCACTTACCGGTTCAACACTCCCCCTCAAGATGGGTGATAGATATCTATCATCCCCATCTTGTCACATGCCAGACTGCATTCTCTAGCTCCAAGTCCCTTGGTCAAGCAATCTGCAATCTGCTGCCCTGAACTCACATGATCTATTTTGATTATCCCTGCATCTAACTTCTCTTTGATGAAAAACCTGTCAATCTCAATATGTTTAGTTCTATCATGTTGAACGGGATTGTTTGCTATGCATATAGCTGACCGATTGTCACACCAGACATGCAGGGGCCCTTCTCTTAGTAACTTCAGCTCACTTAGAAGATTTCTCACCCATAGCATCTCACTCAACCCCTGGGACATGGCTCTGTATTCTGCTTCGGCAGTTGATTTTGACACCACCGGTTGCTTCTTACTTCTCCATGACACTAAGTTTCCTCCGACAAACACACAATACCCTGAAGTTGATCGTCGGTCATCCAAGCAACTTCCCCAATCTGCATCACTGTACCCATCCACAACTAGGTGTCCATTACTTTCAAACAACAAACCCTTTCCTGGGGTACCCTTTAGATATCTCAAGATGCGGTTAACAGCCTCAAGGTGTTCACTCCTTGGATCATGCATATACCTACTTACGACACTCACGGCAAAGGCTATATCTGGCCTAGTGTGACATAAGTAGAGTAGTCTCCCCACAAGTCTCTGGTATCTATCTCTGTCTACAGGTTCACCTGAATCCACAGTTATCTTGTGATTCTGATCAATAGGTGTAGCAGCTGCTCGACACCCAATCATGCCCACATCATTGAGTAGATCCAGAGTATACTTCCGTTGTGACAAGACTATTCCCTTACTTGACCTTGCAACCTCTATGCCCAAGAAGTACCTCAATTGGCCGAGATCCTTTACTTCAAATGTGTTGCTAAGACATTGCTTCAATCTACCTATCTCAGCCTCATCATCTCCAGTTATTATAATATCATCCACATATACGGCTAGAATGGTTATCTTCCGGTTTGAATGCTTATAAAACACAGTGTGATCACCATTACACTGTCCATACCCCATTCCACAAACAGCACGCTTGAACCTATCAAACCAAGCTCTTGGAGATTGTTTCAGTCCATAAAGTGCTTTCTTCAGCCTGCAAACCTTCCCCTCACCATTGCCGGCCGCAGCCATTCCAGGTGGTACCTCCATGTATACCTCCTCTTGAAGATCGCCATGCAGAAAAGCATTCTTCACATCTAGCTGATGAAGAGGCCACCCAAAGTTTGCTGCACATGATACAAGAGTCCTCACAGTGTTCATCTTCGCCACGGGAGCAAAGGTTTCATCATAGTCAATCCCATACGTCTGAGTATAGCCTCTTGCAACCAGTCTTGCCTTGTACCTCTCTATCTTTCCCTCGGGATTTTGCTTCACCGTATAGACCCATTTGCAACCAACAACCTTTTTTCCTTTTGGGAGATCAGTTAGTACCCATGTTTCATTCTTCCTCAATGCCTCCAATTCCTCTCTCATGGCTGCGCACCACTTAGGATCCTGCTTTGCAACTTTCCAATCTGATGGAATCAAAACAGTCTGAAGTAAGGTAACAAATGCTCTATAAGACGGAGACAGAGCATCATATGATACATAGTTGCTGATATCGTGCTCAAAACCATATTTCTCAATCGGTTTTGTTGCAGCTGCTCTTGTTCCCTTTCTTAACGCAATTGGCAAGCTTGAGGGGATACACCTGATGTATCTCCTGACTCACTTTCTGACGAGCTGCCTTCAGATGACTCATCTTCACCTTGTGAACTTACATTCTGCATCTCCCCCTGCTACTGTTGCTCCCCTTGCTGCTCTTGCTCATCAGCCCTGTGTCTTCGAGAGTAGACACGGAGGTTCTGCTCTTCGTTAACCTTTGGCCACCTCATGTCATTATGCGCTTCCGTCGTTACAGGGACAGAAATAGACCCAACAATCAGAGGAATAGAACCAACAATAGGTTGTTGCTGCTGTCCATTTGAAGAAATAGCAGCAGGACTGCTAGAAGGACCAGCACTCTCCCCCTCTTGACCAGTTGCAGATTCCCGCTGGTCAAGCGTCTCGAACAATATGCTCAAATCTGTTGGTTCACCATAAAACGGGTTAGATTCCCAAAAAGTAACATCAGCACTTACAAATGTGCGCCTGTCGGAGGGACTCCAGCATTTGTACCCTCGCTGGCCGGAGGGATAGCCAATGAAGATACACTTGATTGCCTTTGGATCAAGTTTTGTCACAGAGGGCCTGTGATCCCTAACAAAGCAAGTGCAGCCAAACACCCTAGGAGGAACTGCAAACTTGTTTTCACCCAGCAACAACTCACATGGAGACTTCATTTGCAAGATTCTGGAAGGTGTTCGATTTATGAGAAAGGTAGCCGTCATCACAGCTTCACTCCAAAGGAACTTTGGAACATTCATAGTGTACATCAAGGACCTAGCCACCTCCAATATATGACGATTTTTCCTCTCAGCCACGCCATTCTGCGGTGGGGTATCTGGACAAGAGGTCTGATGTAGAATTCCGTGATCGGAAAGAAAGCCCCCAAACTTCTTATTGATATACTCTGTCCCATTATCAGATCTAAGCACTTGAACTTGCACCTTAAACTGCGTTTGGACATAGGCATAAAAGTCTCGAAAGCAGGTGAACACTTCATCTTTATGTTTCATGAGGTAAACCCAAGTCATGCTGTGTGGCAATCGATGAATGTCACAAAGTATTTCATTCCACTAATAGAGGTAACAGGACATGTCCAAACATCAGTGTGCACCAGCATGAAAGGGGTTATACTCCTCAGTCCCCTACTCACATAGACAGTTCGGGTGTGTTTTGCAAACTCACATGCATCACATCTCAATTTTTCTTTATCCACTCCTTTCATCATATCGGGAAACACCTTATACATCTTGTCAAAAGAAATATGTCCCATTCTGCAATGGTGAATCATTGCCTTGGTCTCCCTTTCTCCAACCACTGCTGCAAACACAGAGCCACTCGTGTGACCGATTCCCTCACGATCCATGTGCCACAATCCTCTACGCCTAGTTCCTGTACCAATCTGTCTTCTTGTCTGTCGATCCTGTATTAAACAACCTTCTCTGTCAAGAATAATTCTGCAGTCCTGCTGATCAACGAGAGCACTCAACGACACCAGGTTCACTGGGAATGCAGGAACATGTAAAGCCGAGTACAGTTTGATCGTTGGAGTACACTGCACTGACCCTACTCCAACTATGGGCTGCCTTGTGCCATCAGCAATCTGAACAGTTTCCTTGTGTGTGGGAGGATACGAGTTGTAGAGTTCAAACTCCTTCGAATTTCCTGTGACATGTTTGGATGCCCCTGAGTCCAGAATCCATTCCGGACTTGTTCTATGAGCCATGAACAAGACGTTTTCAGCCTTCTCAGCAGTATACACAAAGTTCGCCCTTTCTTCATTCTTCAGCATTGCAACAACATCACACACATTCTCCCCCTTGCTGCAAGTACCAACATCAACACCAGTACCTTTCTCATCTTCCTCCCTTGCCGAACAGTAGCACCCTGCCGCACTCAACAACCCCTCTGGCAGCATCGCACCAACCTCTTTCTTCTTCTTCTCGGTCATACCTTGAGCTTTTTTCATCACAACGTCCTCAACCTTCTCCTTGTTCACATCAATGACCTCCCTAGCGCCGGCTTTTCCTTCCAAATGCCCAACCGACACCTCAATCTCTTCCCATGAGATCTCCTCTGCCATCAGCTGCTCCCTCTTTACGGGAACCAGTCCCTCCAACAAGGGCACCAGCTCCATCTCAGCTACTTGCACCACTGCACTCCACGCCTGCTGTGCCGCATCTCGCACCCAGCTCCACACACCGTGCATCGCGCCCTTCTCTGCGGCGCACTCTTTCTCCTCCAGGCCCTCAGCCATCCTTGCTGCCTTCACTGCCTCTGCACCCCCAGCACGCGCTCCAATCAGCTCCATCTACAACTAGTCAACTACATAAGAATTGATCCGAAGACACAAGCTGAAAACAAAAAAACTAAGCACCTTCGACATTGTCATCGGTGCCATCCTCCTTGCTTTCTGAATCCTTCTCCTCATCATTCACCTTCCTCTTCTTCCTGTTCCCCTTCTTCTTTCCCTTCTTCTCGCCCTTCTTACCCTCCTCCATATTGTCATTGGTGCCATCCTCCTTGCTCTCCTCCACATTGTCATTGGTGCCATCCTCCTTGCTCTCTGAATCCTTCTTATCATTCACCTTCCTCTTCCTCTTTCCCTTCTTCTCAGCCTTCTCACCTTCCTCCTCCTTGATCTCATCTACCAAATCGCCTGCACAATCGCCATCGTCGTCGCCACCACCATCGCCATCCAAGCGCTTTGCATCATCCCCTCGCTTCTGTTTCCCCCCTCTTCGTTTCTTCTTTTGGTCATTGCCCACCTTCCTCTAACTTGCTCACGTCCTCCACGATGCTACCGAAGATCACGTAGTCGGCCCCGTCGATTTCCCTCCAGCTCCAGGAATCCTGCGCGAAAGCCCCGGCCATGTACGTCATTAACCACATAGAGATACCGAACCAAGGTGCAACCCAATAAGAGAAGTTTAGATCGTTACCTCCTTCCTTGCCACCAGCAAGGACGAGGAAGGGGTCCTCGCCCATGATGGCGCCGGAGGAGGGGGCGGCATACGCAGCGGCGGAGGTGGTGGCTCGCTTCGGTTTCTTGGTTCGGGCCTCCCTGCGGCGGAGTGAGAGGTCCGACGACGCTGGTCGTTGCTTCGGCCATCGGAGAGAAAGGGCGGCGGGAGGAGGAGGCGGTGGCGCTGGACTGTCAGGATCCTTCAGTTGAACTGATGTTGTCGTTGCTATCTCCGTTAGTTATCCAACGCTGGACAGGAGACATCTAAGAGATCTAACGGCTGAGATTTCATCTTACCGTTTCGCTCCATAAACATGTTTAATTACTGTGATCACTGCACTTAGTGCAGCTTTCTGTAAAAACTAAACATTATCGCGGCCGTTTCAAAAAAAAAATTATCGCGGCCTCAGTGAGTATATAAGGCTGAGGAGAGGGTGGATGAGAAGCGCGATATAATGAAACCCTTAAAATATTTCCCATGTCTTTACCGGGTCTTTTGTGGGGACCCCGGACTAGCTGTCCGAAATACCCGATTATGCTTAACACAACGATCCCGTGATCAGTCTGTCGTTGCACATAATCCGAATTGGATACCAAAGTTTACATCCATTACAGTACCGAATAAAAAGTCTTACATAAATGGTCATTTAGACCAAGTTCTTACATAGGTGCCTTCAAGGGCCAAACCAAAATATCAGCGGAAGCTACGGCGTAGAAGAAATCATCTCCTAACGATGACGACCCGACAGGCAGCTGACTTGTGGAGATCCTTAGTTCGCGTAGAAGTCGCCATACTCCTGCTCGGCGTAGTGCTCCTCCTCGTAGTCTGGCTAGGACAATAGCCAGGGACGAAACCAATATGAGTACATTTGAATGTACTCGCAAACTACCCCAACATGAGTATGCACTAGCTTTATTTTAACTTACAACTTTTAGTTGTTTTAAAACATCTCTATATCTTTATTGAAAAAGGTAAGAAGAGTTTTATAACTATTTTTAAAAGAAATCACCATCTTATTGTTTCTCCAAACCCTTTCTTTTCCTGACCAAGGCTCACCATGGTCCATTTATTCCAACAACTCATACCACTCCATTTGGTATAGTTGTATCACACCATCACCAATTCATTTTCTTTTAAACTTAAAAGCTTTTCCAAAAATTTGCACATGATCTTAGGACAGCCTCCCAATTGTCCATATCCGAGGACTCGGCTATTCGAATAGTTTTGACCCTCTGCAGAGGTAGCACGCTTTTTATCCCACACCCATCCGGTAACTCATCGTGTCAGCCACGTCCCGCCATACAAGGTGTATGCGAAGTTGAGCCACCGACCCTAGCCTCTCCTTTGCTCATGCTAGTATAGGATCCTACCCATATGATAATTCCCACCAACACTCAGTCCGGTCCCCGTCGGCAACCCTAAGTGTGAGGACTCATATGTTTTTCCCGGCGACCACATTTATGAAGTCTTCAATCCTCCTCCTTATCTTTCCATAGAGTTTGAGCGAGGACCCAGGTCAGGGGAGTTCACAAACCATCCCCTCATGCATAACGGAGTCATCTCCGTCGATGAGGTATCCCATACTAATAAGAGCAAATTATATGACTAAGCCCCGTTCCCATATGGGGGTAAATGTGGTCGCACAGATTAAGATTGGTTGTCATAGTACTAGGACACTGTGCATTTTTCATAAACATCCCATTTTCCATTTCTCCACTTTAACACCGACATCTCGGCATTCATAACCACACAAGTATTTCCAAAGGAGTTTTGAATAAACAACATTGTTTTCCATCCTAAAGTTTCATAACTACTACATAGGGTGGCAAAATAATTTCCATACACTTTTTGAAAAGGTTTTGTAAACCATTGGTTTTAAGAGTAAATCATTTGATCAAAGTAGATGCATATATATTTAGGTGCAAGCTCAGAGAGTAGCTTGCCTTGCTCGGCAAAGGGGACTTGATCTTGATCTTCAGGTTCAACAAACTCCCCCTCCTCGATAAATCCAGCAACGTTCTCGTCTAATCGATAAACAAACAAATACAAGCAATCACTAAACTATTCAAACAACATCACCACATCACAATATCACAATCCTAAATGCTCTAAAAAGCCACTGGATACATCAACAATACAATTTGATTTCAAAATAATTGAATTAAACATTATTTGTTTATGTCCAAATTATGGCAGAAACTTGTTAAACATGTTTAATTCCACAACTTGAGTTCTGTTGGTCACAAAAATACAAACTAAATTTCTATAGAAAGCTACTGATGTGTAGAAGACAACCCCATTTGATTTGGATCAATTGGAGTTACCAAACTCCCTACACAAAGGTTTGAATCCAGTAGCTTAACAATCAAGTTTTGGCTACCAAATAAGTTCTGTTACTCCTAAAAATAAATCCTTTTAGGGGTAACTAAACATGGTTAAATGTGATCCAAAAAATTGGTCCTAACTATTTGGGTCAACCATTAAACATATTTATTTGTTTTAGTCCAGAAGGGTTTATCTTAAAGTCAACAATTAATATTGCTTAATTAATTCTACCAAAATTAGGGAAGCTAATACAAGGCAGTACTAAGCTAAAAAATTGGTTTGGAATTATTTGGACTAACAGAGTATCAGAAACAAACAAGTTTAGAATTTAAACCTTCTGTAGTATTTTTAATAACACTTTTTAACTATTTAATTAAATGACATGAGACCAATTGGTTGGTTAAACAATTTCATAAGCTTTCCAGAACAATTGAGTTTGATTTATTTGGATTCCTAAATCTCGAGATATTGAATTTCAAAGTGGGATCCAGTACTGAATTTCCAGAGAAGTTTAAATTCAAAAAGGTTACTATTCTGGATAATGTTCAAAATTCTGACGAGTGGGGCCCTTCTGTCAGTGTCTCAGTGCACGGGTGGAAATTATAAAATCGCTGACGGGTGGGGCCAGTCCGTCAGCGTCTATTAAACGTGAAGGGTTACGCTGCCGTTGGATCTAGATCCAACGGCTAGCAATCGAGTCCATCGGCGACGACCCAGAACGGGCGGCGCCGTGGCTCCGGCGACGGCGAGGTGCACGAATCGCTCACCTAGAGGGCTCGGGAGGCGAGGGATGATGCGATCGACGGCGGAGGCTCGGGCGAACGTCCTGGCGGAGTGGTACTTGCTGGGGAGGGCTGGTTCGTCGACGGCGAGGTGCTCTGCTTCCACGGCAACTTCCCGAACTCCGGCGAGCGTCTGTTCGGCGATTCTGGGCACGATCCAGAGGGAAAAAGAGGTGGGTGAGCGCGGTGTCCAAAGGGGAAGAGGGTACGGGCCAGAGAAGTGAGAGGGGAGCAGCAGCACGGCACAGCCGTGTCGTCGCCTACCTCGGGCTGTCGAGCACGGGCACGAGCAGCAGCGAGCTCGCAGCAGCGGCTCCGCCCTCGTGGTGGTGCACGGGCGAGTGGAGGTGAGTGTGGTGGCAAGGAGAGGCAGTGGGGCGTGGGGAAATGCGAGGTGCGGCTCGAGTTTAAATAGGCGCGACGGCGGCGCACGGTGGTCGCGGTCCAGCGGCGTCCAGAGGGCGGGAGAGGCCGGCGCGCGGTGTCTGGGGGGTCCGGGCGTGGGCTAGGGTTCGCGACGTAGCGGATCGCGTGTCGAGGTGCCGTGGGCTGGGCCAATTTTGGCCGGCGCCGTCCGTTCATCCACGGCGGAGAAATGGGACAGCGGCGTAATGGCGAGGGGAGAGGGTCTCCTCTGCCAGCAGAGGGTGCAGAGGCACGGGGGCGAGGGAGAGCGCGGCAAGGGGGCCCTGGGGGGCCTGGGAACGGCGTCGAGCAGCTGCGGCCATGGCGACACGCACGGCGACAGTGAGCTAGGGGAGGTAGGAGACGACGACGTTTTGCAAAAACCCCCTGGCTCCTGTGCTTGCTTCTTTTCCTTCTTCTTTTTCTATTTACTTTTAGTCCTTCTGTTTATGCAGTAGTACTTCTTGATTTTATTTGAGGCACTAAATCAATTTAGAAAAATTTGGCAAAATTTGTGGGGCCTTCCATAATGTGCAGAAGCTCCACAAAAATTGGCATAAAAATAAAATGTTTTGAAACATTTTCTTTTATAGTGTTTTAATTATGGCATTTTAATTTATTTTTACTTTGTTTACTTTTGAATTTTAAAACTAGTTTGAAAATATTATTTGAGAGAGATAAGTAGTAAGGATGAAATGGGAGGGTTTGCAATACCACTCCACTGATTTTGTTGGAAACAAATGAGATCCTCACTTGGAGAATTTGTGTGGCACTTGCCACATTTATTTTTCTTGTTTTGCTTTTATTTATTCTCTCTTTTCTTCATGTTTGTCTTTAGAGCAAGCAACACACAACAAGAAGAAATAAACAACACAAGCAAGAATATGAGATCAACACATATAATTTAACAAAAGTTTTTGTTGGCTCTCATTTTTGGAATAATAATACTTGTTAATAATTTTGGGATGTTACAATCCTTCCCTCCTTAAAATAAATCTCGTCCCGAGATTTGCTAGGCTTAGGTACTAAAGAGGTGGGAATTCGCTAAGATAATCTTCGTTCCCAAGTTGCTTCTTCTTCAGAGTGGTTAGTCCACTGGACTTTGTAAAACTTGATCGCACGTCTTCGGGTAACACGAACATCTTCTTCGAGAATCTTGAGGGGTCTCTCGCGATAAGTCAAATCTTGGTTCAGGTCGATGGAGAGGTGGTCGATGTTTTTGAAAACATCAGGCTGGTCAGGAACTTCAAGACACTTCCGGAGCAAGGAAATGTGGAAGACATCATGATAATCTCCTAACTCCGGTGGCAATTCCAGCTGATAGGATACTTCTCCTCGACGAGCGATGATCTTGAAGGGTCCAATATACCTTGGCGCTAACTTTCCTTGACATGGAAACGCTGCATTCCTTTGAGGGGTGTCACTCGGAGATAACATAATCTCCGACTGAAAGTGAGGTCACGGCGCTTGGTGTCAGCGTAACTCTTCTGACGGGATTGGGCAGTTTTGAGGCGTTCACGAATAAGCTGAACTTGCTCTTCAGCTTCACGGAGGGTATCTGGACCGAACAATTTGCTTTCTCCGGTATCAGACCAATTCAGGGGTGTACGACACTTCTTGCCGTAAAGGGCTTCAAAAGGGGCCATTTGCAGACTGGACTGATAACTATTGTTGTATGAGAACTCTGCAAACGGAAGACAATCTTCCCACTTGGAACCATAGGATAGAACACATGCGCGAAGCATGTCCTCCAATATCTGGTTCACTCGTTCAGTTTGGCCATCGGTCTGGGGATGATAAGCTGTGCTAAATGCTAACTTGGTTCCGAGGGCTTCATGAAGGGATTTCCAGAATCTTGAGGTGAATTGCGTACCTCTATCAGATACAATCTTCTTAGGCACACCATGCAGGCTTACTATTCTGGAAATATACAAGTCTGCTAACTGAGCTCCGTATGTGGTCTTGACAGGTATAAAATGAGCAACCTTGGTCAATCGATCAACGATGACCCAGATTGAATCATGGCCTCGGTTGGATCTTGGAAGTCCGGTAATAAAATCCATTCCAATCTCATCCCACTTCCACTCGGGAACTTTCAAAGGTTGAAGCAATCCAGCGGGCCGCTGATGTTCAGCCTTGACTCGCTGACAGATATCACACTTGGCTACAAAAGAACCAATCTCTCGCTTCATTCCATGCCACCAAAATCTTTCTCGAAGGTCTTGGTACATCTTGGTTCCGCCGGGGTGGATTGAATAAGGGGTCTCATGGGCTTCCTTCAGGATTAACTCCTTAAGTTCCGTGACATTGGGCACACAGATACGATCATTGAATTTCAGCACTCCTTCAGCATCTTCGGTAAAACCGGGTGCTTTGCCGAGGGAGATCTTCTTCCTAATTCCTTCAATGCTTTCATGACCTTTTTGGGCTTCTTTGATTTGATCCATCAGGGTTGGGGCTAACTCCAAATTGGCGAGATATCCATGGCTAACAAGTTCTAGTCCAAAATTTCGAACTCTTTGAACAAGGCTGGTTGTTCGGCTTGGATCAAGGCATTCAGGGTACAGGGTTTGCGACTAAGGGCATCGGCAACTACATTAGCCTTTCCGGGGTGATAGTGGATTCCAATATCATAATCCTTGATTAATTCCATCCATCTCCTCTGTCGCAGGTTCAACTCCTTCTGGGTGAAAATATACTTCAAGCTCTTATGATCCGTATAGATCTCACAGCGATGTCCCGCAAGATAGGGACGCCACTTTTTAAGAGCAAGGACAACAGCAGCTAATTCCAGGTCATGGGTTGGGTAATTCTCTTCATGCGGTCGCAACTGCCGGGACAGGTACGACACAACTTTGCCTTCTTGCATCAGAACGCAACCAAGTCCGAGGCGTGATGCATCGCAATACACGTCGAAACTCTGGGTGACGTCTGGCATAACCAGGATTGGGGTGGAGGTTAGTCTCTTCTTCAACTCTTGGAAACTATCTTCGCACTTCTGAGTCCATTCAAATTTCTTGTCCTTCTTCAACAGTTGGGTCAAGGCTTGGCTATACTGGAAAATCCTTCAACGAACTTGCGGTAATAACCGGCGAGTCCGAGAAAGCTTCGGATTTCAGTCACACTGGTTGGGGATAACCAGTCAATAATGGCTTGGATCTTCTCGGGTCAACAGAAATTCCTCCAGCAGATACTATGTGTCCGAGAAATGCCACTTCATTGAGCCAAAACTCACACTTGCTAAGCTTGGCATACAGCTGGTGCTCTCGGAGGGTCTCCAAAACTAGACGCAGGTGTTCAGCATGCTCTTCTTCGGTCTTGGAATAAATAAGGATGTCATCAAGGAAAACTACCACGAACTTGTCGAGGTACTCCATGAAAATCTTGTTCATGAGATTCATGAAATAGGCTGGGGCATTGGTCAGACCAAAGGACATCACGTGTATTCAAACAAACCGTAACGAGTGGTGAAGGCGGTCTTGGGAATGTCTGTCTCTCTGATCTTCAACTGATGGTAACCTGTCCGAAGATCGATCTTTGAAAAGACTCGGGCTCCGTTCATCTGATCGAACAGATCCTCGATCTTGGGAAGGGGATACTTGTTTTTAATGGTCACGTCATTTAGCCTGCGATAATCCACACACAGTCGTGTGGTACCGTCTCTCTTGTCCACAAAAATAATGGTGATCCCCAGGGTGAAGCACTTGGACGAACAAGTCCTTTGCTAAGCATATCTGCCAACTGCTTCTTCAACTCAACCAGTTCTTCCGGATTCATCCGATAAGGCCTTTGGGATATTGGGGCTGTTCCTGGGATAAGCTCAATTATGAACTCAATTTCCCGGTCTGGCGGCATACCAGGTAATTCCTCAGGAAAACATCTCGGAATAGGTGAACAACACGGATCTCATCTAGGTGGGTCGAGCTATGCTCTCATGGCAGCCTGGTTGGGAGTGATTGGGTTCAGACACATACTCCACTTCTACTTCTTTGTCGGTGGTGATGGATACAGCTCTTCTGGCACAGTCTATTCGACCATGGTACTTGGCTAGCCAATTCATACCGAGTATGACATCTATGCCTTGGGTTCCTAAAAATTAGGTCGGCTGCAAATTTTTCGCCTGAAATCTCTATGGCAGTATTTGGACAAAATCTCTTGGTTTCTAGGGTGGAACCAGGGATTTGTATACTCAAGGTTTTAGTTAGGAAGCCTTCTACTAAACCTCCCTTAGCAACAAACTCCTCGGTAACAAATGAATGTGTTGCACCAGAATCAAACAGAACAGTTGCAGGTACTGAGTTGACAAGGAACGTACCCAGCACACATCCGGCGCATCTGAGCTTCTTCAGCATTGATGTGGTGCAGACGACCCTTGACAACAGCAGCATTTCCGCGGGGTGCGGCATTCTTGCCATTACCATTTCCATTGCGGCCTTGACCATTGTTCGGTGCCGTGGGGCGCTGAACATTCCTCTTGGGATTGGGGCATTCCTTGAGTAGTGACCTTTGTTGCCACATTCAAAGCAGACAACATTGGCATTGGGGTTGAAGTTGTTGAAGTTTCCTCTGGGACGGTTATTGTCATTGGGGCGGTTGAAGTTGTTTGGGCGGTTAGGGAAATTGGGGCGTGGAGCTTGGGGTGGTCGATAGGCAGGTTTGGGGTTTTGCTGAAAGATACGAGGCTTCTGACTGCTCGAACCTTCCTGAGCATTCATCCTCCTCTTGCGACCTTCAACATAGACTTGCGCTTGGTCTCCAGCTGGATGGCTTTGTCCACAAGTGACTCCAGATCACGGAAGTCATGGACAACCAAGCACACTGCAGTTCATCATGCAGCCCATTCAGGAAACGTTCCATCTTCTTCTCTCTTTGTCGGTGTCCTCGGAGCATACCGAGATAAGTCGGTAAACTCATCAAGATAGCCGACTACATCTCTACTTCCCTGCCTCAGCTTGCGGAATTCATCCTTCTTCCTATCAATGAGTCCACCAGAAATGTGCTTCTTGCGAAACTTCTCCTGAACTCAGCCCAGTTGATGACGTGGTCAGCCTGCTGGAGAGCCTTGGTAGCTTCCCACCAAGCTCGTGCAGGTCCAGCAAGATAGTGGGTTGCATACAGCACCTTTTCATTGTCTCCTACAGCAGCAACTTCCAGATTGTTCCCAATGGTAGAAGCCAATCATCGGCTTCCAGTGGGTGAAGTCCCTTGGAGAAGGTAGGGGGTTGGTTTTCTGGAAATCGCCTAAGGTGGATCGCTGGTTCTCATTGCCATTGCCATTACCACCATTGTTGTTGTGTTGTTTTGTTGTTGTTGTTGTAAGCGGCTGTTGTTGCAGGGCAGTGAGATGAGCCTGGCGCTCCTGCCGGGCATTTTCACGTTCCTCCATGATAAGCGCGAGAAGTTGGGCGGGGGTTGGGTCGGTGGTGGTGGTGTGCTGATCCTGATCCTCCGTATTGTCGCGACGGGGCGGCATCCTGAAGCACACCGGGTATAAGAGGCAAGGCAAGAAAAGTTCGACTAAGGGAAAAGACGATTTCGCAAGTGGTTGATTAATTTAAGGATTATATGAAAATATTTACACAGATCTAACAAGACAAACATACTTATATTTCACAAACATCACATCAAGGAGTTCAACAACATCAAGCTTACAACTCAAGCTTACAACATCACCTTACATCTAAGATACATAGCATCTGGTTTCCAAAAGAACCACTACTTCTACTCGACTAGCGATAGGGGTCAACCTAATCCTGCGGTAGTGATCAAGTCACTCGCCTACTGAGGTGGAACCTCCAGCTCTAACACGTCAGCATCTGACTGGTAGGTGGCTCCTCGGGATCCTCCTCCTCGTCCTCGAGAACTGCCTCGAGTGGCTCCTCCTCCTCGTCAACTAACTCCTCCTCATCATCCTCCTCCTCACAGTCCATCTCCTCCTCAAAGTCATCATCGTCACTGAGGAAAGCGTTGTTCTCCTTGCGGAGATCCTCGCCCTCCTCCTCCATCTCGTCAGTATGGTGCTCTAGATCCTCGATCAGCTGGTCCTGCTCCGCCACCTTCTTGCGGAGCTTCACGATGGTCCTCCTCAGCTGGGCCCTTTCCGAGAAGAGCGACCTTCTCCTCCAGCAGCTTCTCCTCATTCTCGCGAAGCTCAACGAGCGACTCGCGGTCAAAGCGAAGCTGAATCCTAGTGCGCATCAGATCATCCTGGTGTGCTGAAGTAAGAGCTCCATGTCCATGATGTAGCTCCCAAACATCGGGTGGCAAGGGGAAGGAGTAGGGTGTCCGTCGCAGTTGCGCCTCCCGTAGAACCGGAAACGGGAGTCTACTAACTCCGCCTTGTGCTCCTCACAAAGTCGGGCTAGCATCCTCTGTGTAGCAGTACAGAGACCGTCAACCCAGGTGGCCTCCTTGGTGGTGAAGACGAGTGTCCTGGAACTGGGAGACTTGATGTTCCTGCGAACTGACGACCTGATGAGCCAGCTCAGCCTTCCGACACCGTGAACATCAATCTGAGCTCCCTCAAACTCTGGAGCGGGGCGACCTAACAGCTTGCTCAACTCGAACAAGTCATCTCGAACGTCAGCTTGCTATCCTTCTCAAGCTGAACGAACTCGGTCCAGTGGAGTGCCATCTACAAATTTTTAAGCAAGTTTTAAGTTAGTAATCTGACGAGTGTACAAAATTTTAAATGTAGTGAGGCAACAAGTGAGTCGAAATTTAAGTTTAATGAGAAGTGTGCATAATTTTAAGGTACAAAGGAAATATGTAATATTTAATGAGAGTAAATTTTTTGCAGAAGTAAGAGGATTGGAGATAAGCAGTTTTCGAAAATACTTCACTCCTTTCTTTTAGAAATTAATCTTTTTGATAACATTTGACGACCATGCTAACTAAGGTTTCCTAAAGTCAGGATGGCTCTGATACCAAGTCTGTGGGGACCCCGGACTAGCTGTCCGAAATACCCGATTATGCTTAACACAACGATCCCGTGATCAGTCTGTCGTTGCACATAATCCGAATTGGATACCAAAGTTTACATCCATTACAGTACCGAATAAAAGTCTTACATAAATGGTCATTTAGACCAAGTTCTTACATAGGTGCCTTCAAGGGCCAAACCAAAATATCAGCGGAAGCTACGGCGTAGTAGACATCATATTCTAACGATGACGACCCGACAGGCAGCTGACTTGTGGAGATCCTTAGTTCGCGTAGAAGTCGCCATACTCCTGCTCGGCGTAGTGCTCCTCCTCGTAGTCTGGCTAGGACAATAGCCAGGGACGAAACCAATATGAGTACATTTGAATGTACTCGCAAACTACCCCAACATGAGTATGCACTAGCTTTATTTTAACTTACAACTTTTATTTTTTTAAAACATCTCTATATCTTTATTGAAAAAGGTAAGAAGAGTTTTATAACTATTTTTAAAAGAAATCACCATCTCATTTGTTTCTCCAAACCCTTTCTTTTCCTGACCAGGCTCACCATGGTCCATTTATTCCAACAACTCATACCACTCCATTTGGTATAGTTGTATCACACCATCACCAATTCATTTTCTTTTAAACTTAAAAGCTTTTCCAAAAACTTGCACATGATCTTAGGACAGCCTCCCAATTGTCCATATCCGAGGACTCGGCTATTCGAATAGTTTTGACCCTCTGCAGAGGTAGCACGCTTTTATCCCACATCCATCCGGTAACTCATCGTGTCAGCCACGTCCCGCCATACAAGGTGTATGCGAAGTTGAGCCACCGACCCTAGCCTCTCCTTTGCTCATGCTAGTATAGGATCCTACCCATATGATAATTCCCACCAACACTCAGTCCGGTCCCCGTCGGCAACCCTAAGTGTGAGGACTCATATGTTTTTCCCGGCGACCACATTTATGAAGTCTTCAATCCTCCTCCTTATCTTTCCATAGAGTTTGAGCGAGGACCCAGGTCAGGGAGTTCACAAACCATCCCCTCATGCATAACGGAGTCATCTCCGTCGATGAGGTATCCCATACTAATAAGAGCAAATTATATGACTAAGCCCCGTTCCCATATGGGGGTAAATGTGGTCGCACAGATTAAGATTGGTTGTCATAGTACTAGGACACTGTGCATTTTTCATAAACATTCCCATTTTCCATTTCTCCACTTCAACACCGACATCTCGGCATTCCATAACCACACAAGTATTTCCAAAGGAGTTTTGAATAAACAACATTGTTTTCCATCCTAAAGTTTCATAACTACTACATAGGGTGGCAAAATAATTTCCATACACTTTTTGAAAAGGTTTTGTAAACCATTGGTTTTAAGAGTAAATCATTTGATCAAAGTAGATGCATATATTTAGGTGCAAGCTCAGAGAGTAGCTTGCCTTGCTCGGCAAAGTGGACTTGATCTTGATCTTCAGGTTCAACAAATTCCCCCTCCTCGATAAATCCAGCAACGTTCTCGTCTAATCGATAAACAAACAAATACAAGCAATCACTAAACTATTCAAACAACATCACACATCACAATATCACAATCCTAAATGCTCTAAATAGCCACTGATACATCAAACAATACAATTTGATTTCAAAATAATTGAATTAAACATTATTTGTTTATGTCCAAATTATGGCAGAAACTTGTTAAACATGTTTAATTCCACAACTTGAGTTCTGTTGGTCACAAAAATACAAACTAAATTTCTATAGAAAGCTACTGATGTGTAGAAGACAACCCATTTGATTTGGATCAATTGGAGTTACCAAACTCCCTACACAAAGGTTTGAATCCAGTAGCTTAACAATCAAGTTTTGGCTACCAAATAAGTTCTGTTACTCCTAAAAATAAATCCTTTTAGGGGTAACTAAACATGGAAATGTGATCCAACAAAATTGGTCCTAACTATTTGGGTCAACCATTAAACATATTTTTTGTTTTAGTCCAGAAGGGTTTATCTTAAAGTCAACAATTAATATTGCTTAATTAATTCTACCAAAATTAGGGAAGCTAATACAAGCAGTACTAAGCTAAAAAATTGGTTTGGAATTATTTGGACTAACAGAGTATCAGAACAAACAAGTTTAGAATTTAAACCTTCTGTAGTATTTTTAATAACACTTTTTAACTATTTAATTAAATGACATGAGACCAATTGGTTGGTTAAACAATTTCATAAGCTTTCCAGAACAATTGAGTTTGATTTATTTGGATTCCTAAATCTCGAGATATTGAATTTCAAATTTGGGTCCAGTACTGAATTTCCAGAGAAGTTTAAATTCAAAAAGTTACTATTCTGGATAATGTTCAAATTCTGACGAGTGGGGCCCTTCGTCAGTGTCTCAGTGCACGGGTGGAAATTATAAAATCGCTGACGGTGGGGCCAGTCCGTCAGCGTCTATTAAACGCGAAGGGTTACGCTGCGTTGGATCTAGATTCCAACGGCTAGCAATCGAGTTCCATCGGTCGACGACCCATAACGGGGGGCGCCGTGGCTCCGGCGACGGCGATGTGCACGATTGGCTCACCTAGGGGGCTGGGAGGGTCGAGGTGATGATGCGATCGACGGCGGAGGCT